>VDFB02132425.1:0-43270 GCA_007258455.2 Sequoia sempervirens
TATTTTATTTTGTTGTTTTCATTTAAGTTTTTTTTTACTAATCTTTGTTTATAGCATTTGGCAGTTACTTTTCGTGGATCAAAGGCAAAAATTCAAACTTCTAACTTGTGGTCTTGTAGGTTCGAATGTCAAAGAATAAACACTAAAGCATTGTGTCTGTATTTTTCTTAGATTAGTACACACTTACTTTTAGTGCAATTAAAAAGAACAATGTCTTATAATTTGCATGATTGTGTTTGCAAATGGTAGGCAAGTATGCTCTCACCTTGTGAAAACTCGGTGATCAGAAACCCAAACCCATTCTTTCTTTCTTTTATTACCCTCACGACTTAGTAATCGAAGTATCCTCTCCCCTTGCGCTTTCGGGCGATCCTGGGTGTAAGAGAAACGGTTACTAACTCTAGAACTTGGGCCTATTCTGGTGGGAAAAAGTACTCACCCTAGGATGACTTAGACCGATAGCACCCTGAACCCAAGGGACTTCCAACTGGTATATAAAAGTGGATTCTTGGGGAAAACCCAAGAATCACGAGTGTGGTTCCGACGAGATGGATCCGAAAGGGGACTCTCGCTGCATGTATCATGCCCCACAAATGGAATGCCCATATTAAAAACCTTTTGTCTTAGTGTCCAACCGTTCTATTGGTCGTTGCTTGATATAGTGCAGGGTATAGTATCATGCTCGAAGACACTCACTACTGATCCCCTTGAGTAGAGATAGCAGTTCTTGGGAAGTCACTACCCAAGAATTTGAATTTGGTGTGCTTGAATGATGTTAATGAGCCGTGGAGGGGAGCCAATGCCACCAAAATTCTAAGCTATCCGCTCTCGAGAAGGAAAGGTGTTTAGCACCAATCCGGGGTATATCGATGGGCTATATCAAGTATACAAACCCTTGGCCTTTTGGCCTTTTAGGATTGTACTCGTCTTATGTGCGCTTGCTTACATTCAAAACATTGTGTTTGTCAAGTGCTTGTTGGATTACTCAAACATTATACACAACTTTCATAAATCTAGACACAAACAATCGACCTTAGACAACTCAGAATTTTCAATAAAACATCAAAAAACAATCTCAGTCCTCATTTTGAACTTAGACTTTGCATTGTTCATCCTAGTCATCATTTTGAACCTAGACTTTGCATTAATCATTTTAGTCCTTTGTCAAACATCATCATCTTAGTCCTCAGTCAACATTTTGGCTTTGATCACCTTGTCATCTTACATCAATCATTTCCTTAGACAAACATTATCATCACCTAGTCATCCTAGTCGAAATTTTAGGAAACATAGTCTTGCATTTTCATCCTTATCAAAAATCCAAAAAACATAGGTTGTCATCATCCTCACATTTAGTTGTCATTCTCGTCATCCTTATCTGAGCAATCCCTTTTTATTGTTGAGACTAGGCTTCAAAGACAAAGAGGACAAATGGAAAACTTTGGACAAGATTTCAATCCCAACATTGATAATAACACGTATGACACAAACCAACATTGGAATTTTTCTGACCCATTTCACAACATGAACATGCAATCTTCCATGAGCATGCCATCTTCATCACGAAACCCTTCTGAACCATTCATACAAAGAGACCAAAATGGACGAGTATATGCAGAAGACTTAGAAGCTGCAACACAAAATTCTAATATAGTCTCCTTTGTAGAAAACTTAGTCTTACGCGACCCTCAAAGGTATCTAGCCATGCTTTTGGACCAAGGGGCTAAGTTACCACGAGGCTTTGACATAAATACTTTGCCACCTCCATTAGTCTACCCTCACCATCAACAGTCACTTGACATAAATCCTACCAGTAATTCACAACAAACGTCCACTTATCACCCTTATCCTAACCTTGAAAAGGGAAGCCAACTGTCCACTAGTCCATTCCAAACCTCCACGTCATATTCTAACTCTTCATCTATCAATCCCATCCAAGTCTACATGCCTTATCAACCATCTAACAACTCATGTCAAGTCCTCACATCATACCATATTAATCCAGTCCAAGACTCCATGTCCTATCCTTGTCCCTCACATGCTAGTCCAGTCCAAGTCCCCATGTCCTATCCTAGTCCTTCATATACTAGTCCAGTCCAAGTTCCCACACCCTATCCTAGTCCTTTGTTCATTAATCCTTTTCAAGTCACCCCCTCACAAGCCACATCTAGTCATGAAAATTCTATCATAGTCCAAAGTCAAATCCCATTTAATAGACTTGAGGATAAATGTCAAAATGAAAGTCCAAAACATGACCTTATAACGTCACTCTCATGTCAAGAACAAGGTAGTCCATCCCATGACCCTATTTTCAATTGTATCATCCATGACAACCCCATCTTTGACCAAGACCCCATCATTGACCAAGAAGTCCAAATCCATGACAACCCCATCTTGGACCAAGACCCTACCATGGACCAAGAAATCCAAAACGATCCACTCCTTGACCTTTACGCCATTCATGATCAAACACTTGCTGACCTTATAAAGGCCTCGACTATTCACACTACCCACGATGAGACACTTTCCTCCATGGGACACATAGGCGATATTCCTCGGAACAAAGAATCTTCCACTAGGGACGTAATGCTTGCACTTGATAAATTATAATACAAATCCGGACTCTATGACACTAAACATAATGATGAAACCCGACTTCCTTGGGCTTTCGCATAATCATCCCCGAACTGATATGTCTGCGATCGGACCAAAGATATCAATGAGAATATGTCCAACGACAATGAAGCTAAGACACTTTATCAACTAGGGTCATCTATCTTTGTCAGCGAGGCTTTCTTAGGACAATATACAAGAGTAATGATATCCACATACCTATTGATGGGTTAACATCTTGCTTTCAAAACACTAAATACCCCATCACAAATAGAATCTGTCAAAGCATGCAATATCAAGGCAAAGGACTAGCATACATGAGCAAGGCATTCAAGAACCAATATACCTCCAGGAAAATTACAAACATCAAGGTCTTGGCTATTCGTCAATTAGTAAAATCAAGCGATGTAGAACACTCGCGCCAAATCTTGGAGGGCAACAGCCGGGGATACAGCGTCAAAAGGAAATGGAGTCCATGAATCTTATCTTGGTGCTGCCCTCACCCACCATGAACGTCATTCCATCGCCGTAAACTTCCCTTTGGAACCAGCAAAACAAAATTCTTACAAGTCAAAAGATCAAAATCAAATGTCAAATGCCATTGAATCAAACAAAAGGACAAGTGGACAAATGAAATTAAAATGGATCCCAAAGAAAGATGGATCAAACAAAGACACCAAGTCAAATACAAAAGTCAATCACAATGTGGAGCCACAAGACAAGAGGACTCCCACATATAACTCATGTCCACCTCCTTCAAAATGGTCATCAAACAAGGAATCTAAGAGTGTTGGTTCCAAATACCATCCCTCCAAAATTTGTCATACACCATACTAAGTTTGGAGAATAAAAGGTGATTCATCCAAACGTCCAAACAACCTTGCCACATCTACCATCATCTGTCGTAATCCTACATCTTTCCTAAAGTCCAAAAATCCCACGTCACAAATCTGTCACATCATGGCAGTAACTCTTTACCACAAGGACTATCATGGCACTCTATTGCGATGTGTGTATTCTAATAAGGCCAACTCTAGTATCAGAAAGGATCACAATGACATTGATCAGTTGTATGCAAGCACTATGATCCTCACAAGACAACTCCTTCAACAAGGTCATTATTGGCATATCATGGCACCAGTCTCTACATCGGCACTATCAATGGATTCAAAATAGTCAGTGGTCATCTAAAGCATCTAGGCTATCTGCAAAATCAGAAATACAAAAAAAATGAAAAATGTAAAAATCGTCACCCTGATGAAAACCTGGAAAACAGGCATCTTGGTGACACCAAAAAAATCAAAAAGTCAAAAAAATAGTAAAGAGAAAAATTTCATCCAATGGTGAAAACCTGACAAATAGGCGCCCTGGATAAGTACCATGATGAAAACCTGGCAAACAAGCATCATGTGTAAAATAAATCATCTATGTGGAATTTTATACTTGGGGGAAAGTCATCTCATTTCCCATGTTTTCCTCATAACATTGACATCTGACCATTTCATCCATATCATTCCCACCTATCTTGGTCTGGACATAAAACTGACACACATAAATCATGCTTTGGGAAAACTCTTGACATGTCTATCCTTCGGTCATACATGATTCACGAAACTTCATGTCATTGACTATCATAGTCTTATTGTCCTTATACGACATAGTCCTTAAAAGTCATATGAAAATTCCATTAGTCTCATGTCTCTCGTCTTTTACCAAGGCCACCCCCTATCCTTTCATGCCTGTCACCTATCTTGGCTTTCCCTTGTCAAACGGTCTAAGAATAATCATCATCCCATCTAGTCCTAACCAAGTGATTCCAAATGCAACGAGTCTAATCCATACAAACACATTATCCAAAATGTTATTTGACTATGTCCTGGCCCGACTGTAGACCTCCATACTTTTGTCACATTATCGTCATTGTCCTCACGTTGTTTCGGGATGTGTCCTTCCCACGTCAAACAATGTTGTCATCACCTATCAATTGGTATTCAACTTGACTAGGGGCACAATCATGTTTGTCCTTGGATTCTCATGTGTAGGCACCAGTCATATGCATTTTTCACGATCCTCTTAAACGTCAAAATCCAAAAAAATCATAAAAAGTCCTGAAGAAAGACCAAAAACATCATAAAATGTCCTAAAGAAAGACCTAAAAATCAAAAAACATCCTAAAGAAAAACACAAAAACATCCAAATCAATGTCAAAATCCTAAAAATAGAGTCAAAGTTAGTCATGTCAGTCAGTCCATGTCATTGTCGAACTACGTTGTCTTTGCACATTTGTTACGTAGGCAAGGCCATCAGCCGATGATTCCCCGAGACATTAGGTCAGTCCTTTTAGGTTGGTCCAAATAAAATCAAGGCATTTGTCACAATCATCACATCAGTCAAATAAGTCAGACATAAGTCAAACTCGGACACAAGATAGTCATTTGAAACACCAACGTCAAAATTGGTCAAAATCAGACAACACAATCCAATCAATCATACAGTCAACATCAGTCAACTTGCCAAAACATATTAGTCAAAACAATGTCAGTCACGTCACTCTTTGGTCCTCTTCAAATGTGTCCTTCTTGGAGTTAGACCTCGTCAAAATGTCCTTTGCCTTTTCAAGATGTGTCCTTCCTGACAATAGGCCCTGTCAAACCGTCAACACCATCAAATTGGCAAAACTCTTAAACTGTCAAAACTGTCAAACCGACAAGAAATCAATATTTGGCAAATAAACATTGGCAAACAAAATAAAATGGTTGTTAATCTTTCTAGTCTATCTTGTCTTATCTTTTGACTATCTTGGCTATTTTGTCTTATATTTTTAATGTCTTGTCTTTTTGGTCATGTTACTAGCTACCTCAAGGATGTCCCATGAAGGATTTAGAGGTGCGATGACATCTCCTAGCCTATTTTATTTTCTTTGAATATTGTCTATGGATTGTCTCGACAAAAAGACTGGGGCAACATGACCCTTAGTATGAGTTAGGACATTCCTTGTCTGTGACTGTTTTTCAAGTGGATGACCTTGAACACCTTGGTCTATGTCATACCATTGTGTTTGTTGTCCATTTGTGTCATTTTACTACCCAATGATGATTAAGAGCAATAAATATTAAAGTCCTATGGCAATGTTTTGAAGGATTTGGTCTAGGAACTAACATGCATCTTCTTTAGTCTTGTCATCTTCTCTCACTCATCTCATATAGGCATTGCATCCATATCTTTTGCACTAACATGTCTTTGTCCCTTCATATTCTAGTCCTCTCATTAATTTCGAGAGCACACCCATGTTCTTGGTGTTACCCATTTTTCACTTACAACTCAGGTCAAGTCAAGTTTATTGGTTTTAGTTTCAACATTTACATGAAATTGCTGAAAAGCCTTTTGTTACCTATTTTTTCACTCTGAGTTCAAACAGGTAGAATTGGATGAAGTTCATCGTTTATAGGTACATAAATTTTCGTGTTTTGTTGATTAAGTTTTCATTGATCATCATTGAGACCATCTTACATGTGAATCATAGTTTATTGTGCAAACATTTAAAACAGGAAATTGAAAATATTTGCCTAGTAATGCTTTTATTCATTCTGTAAAAAATGTTGAATCCCACACAAGCCGTGGAAGTAACCTTTTTCTGGATTTTTACAATCAAATAAAGAATGCATAAACAATGGTATGCTATACAACTGAAAATAACAGAAAAATAGGATAGGAGATGATTCGTCATTGCCTGGAATGACGAATCGTTGACAGTTGAGGTTTCCAGTTGTGATGTCAGCTCTAGCTCCATTTTCAGTTTCAGCTCCAACTCCAACTCCAAAAGCATCTGTAGGAAAGATAAAAGATGACATTAGAGATGGTCTCCAAGCAATGACGAAAAAAATCATATCATATACCTACGCTACCAATAGAAATATAGGATACAGTCGATCAGGCATCCATCAAATAATTGCAAAGAATCAAGAGAAGAAAGAATGTAATTCAATGGAAGCTTTCAACTTCTTTTATTTTGCTAACATTTTTGTTTCAGTATGCAAGATTTATAGTTTCATCATGTTCGAGGTTACTTCATCAGATATGTGGAGTAAAACGGGCTCCCACAAGGGTTGAGCTCGGCATATCAAAAAGGATATATTCACAATTTTCATACGAAGGACATGAATATTGATGACAGTTTTTTTTAAAGCATCAATATTGCACTCATCTATCTCATTTTCTGTTCAGCTCTACCTTGTATTTTTTCTGCATTACATAAGTATGGAGCCTCTTTGCATTGAAGAGAAACAGATTATTCAAGTACATGACAGATTTGCAACAATTTATTACAAGTTCTTCAATAGAAAGCAACAAATTCTGTTTTAAGTCAGCATTTAAGAATAATGGAAGATACAGATATGCATCATCTTTTATCAAATAGGCATACAATGTTACAAGTGCCAGTGAGATAGTAATGGAGTATGAGTTATTCAGTATTGACATTAAATGGAGTGAGCTTTGACATTAAATGGAGTGTCTATTTTCAATGATAATCATTATTTAATAAGTTATTCAAAAGCAGATTTTTGCATGAATATAAGGCCAATGAAAGCTTGATCAAACAGTATAAATTATTTTGAAATGAAGGCATGTAAAACAATGTGCTTATGCTCTGATAGTTCTATGGAAGTAAAACAGTTGTAGTTATTCAAAAGCAGAATTTACAAATGAAAGAAATATAGCCAAGACAAAAAGATGAGGGTTGTCAGAAAAAGGAGGACAATTTTCAGCCTCAAAGCCCAACTTTTGTCTTAAAGGAGCAGTCATATGTTATCGATCATACTAGTGACAACCAAGATGCATATAGAGGAACAATTAACAACAAGGATAGAAACCATGGACATCATCAAATGGCATTACTGGTAACAATAAAAAAAGGTTCCAGCTATGAACCTTAGAATATAAGTGCAGATCCACGAAAAGCTTCATCTCACAGTCTTAATTATTAGAGTTCACATGTGCAGTTAGCAGGTTTTGTTATAAGACAATAGAGTGATCTTTTATGCTCTTCAAGATGATCATAATAATGGACATTGTTGCAGGAGAAAGAAGCTAACTCATATACAATGGAAACTCTAATAGGGATACAAAGTGAAATAGGTTCTCATCATTTTTATATGCCATGAATCAACATTCTGCAATGAATCAACAGCCTGTAGAATATCAAGGGTAGTCCAATACTATTCACAGTATAGTTATGCCCAAGCAAGGCACTAGTTACAATAGCTTCATCTTATCAGCCTACATGAAGTAATTGAAAGTGTCTTATCTTGTGGGGTATGCACAAAATATATGGAAGCAAGGATGCTCTTTAAGTTTCAAGAATAAGATTAAGTCATCCTAAGCAAGTTGTTGACTATTTTTTGTGTGATAATTGAGTCAAGATGAAAAAGACAGGGATAACATATAACTGTGACAGTAATAGCAACATGTGTACATACCTTTTTTCCAATGGTCATGCATGTTGAGGATTATAATACTCTAAGCACATACAACTACGGCAATATAAAGGTTAGAGAATGGAAGAAATTAATCAAATGGAATTCATATTATGATCTAGAACGATCTTATCACAGTGAAAGTGATTGTAATACTGCTGACAATAATCACATGAGCATAAACAAAGTATTGTTTTTTAAGCAGTCTTATACAAGGAATGAGGCAGTCAAACACAGAGGGTTCAAGCTTGTTGCAAGGTTAAACAAAGTGCATCAAAGCATCAAAGTTATTTGCCGAGCCATGTATCACTTACATTCACAGTGGAGAATAGAGTTAGGTGTTTCAAAATAAAGACATATGTGAATTTCTTCTTACCCATTTTTAGGGGTTTGTATTCCAAAATGAAGGAAAATCAACAGATACAGAATACCCTAATAAAGGAGAAAAATGTGGTTGCATTTTCATTAAGAACACATGAAATCGAAGTATTTCATCTCTTGTGAGTTCAGAATAAAACGTTTTTGTAGAGATCAGAAATTTATCATCATGGTGCAGCTTGCAAAAGTGGAGTATCACAGATCCAAAGATTTAAGGACTAGATACGAATTTATAGTCAGGTTTATTATTTGTTCTAATATAAATTACTTCAAGAGTTTCAATGGTGGCGTAGAAGTGTTAAAAAAAAATCAGGAAGCTCACAAAAGATGTAAAAGTTTTATACATCTACAATACTTGATAAAAATCTTCATGATTCAAATTTGAGAGATCTCTTGATAGAGTTCGCAACTCAGAAATCAAATGGCGGCTAGACAAATGCAGATTGCGTGACCAAGTTCGTAGCACAAAGTCAAAGAAAAATGTAAGAACATTGACCAATACAGAAGGCCACGCCCAATAATGCCTTCAAAAGCTTTTAAAAACGTCATATACAACAGTTTCGATCAAAGAACCAGACTTATATATGCAATTCCTTCAAGAAAATCCTTCATAATGGCGAAAATACATAGAAATCTGGCACGACTAGGGTTTCTGATGGCGGGGCCTAGCAAAGAGAAACATAAAATGCAAATGAAACTCTTCCTTGTTTCATTTTAGGGTTTGAACCCTAAAGAATTCGACCAACTTGGCCTTTTCCTTTAGGCTTTATTCATCCTTCTTAAGCCATTATTCTCTAAGGCTTTTATTTTTCATATATAAGCTTAGAGTCTATTTTAATTTTTGCATTTTAAGTCAATTGTAAATCTTTATTAAAGTGATTTAATAATCATTTTTAATAAATGATATTATTTAAATGCAAAATTAAATTTAACCTTGCTAGGTATTCCTTCTTGCATTTTTTTTTAAATTGTAAACTTTATTTTTAAAAAGTGATAAATTATAAATCACTTTTAAAAAATAATTGTTATTAATGCAAGTTGAAGCCATTTGATGTATTCTTTTAAAGACCTAGTCAAGTGGAGCATTAAATCTTGGAGATGTGGCAAACTCTCAGTGTCAAGTGGAAGTTTTGGGTTGCTGGATTCAGGGGAGGAGTTTTTGATTGATGGGACACCTTTTTTGGAGTCTTTTGAGTCCTCTTTATGAGGATTTTTGTTCCTATCTAGGTCTGGGGAGACTTTTTCCTATTTTGGTGGGTTGTTGATAGGTCTGAGATCCTTCTTTTAGGGTTTTTTTTCCAAATCCGACCCCCTTATTTTGGTGGGGCTCTTTTTTCTAGGGTTTTGGATGGGGAGTTTGAGCTTATTTATTCTCTTCCTCATTTCTTTTTAGAGTATGAAAAATTCTAGAGTGGAAGAGACTTTGTACTTTTTGGAGAACATGGTGCTATTTTGTTCCAAGTATTGTATCAGATTTTGGAGTATGCATTCTCAGGGCCTTTGAGAGCCTTTATAAAACATTTTTGAGCTATTTTTGGTGTCATATTTGTATGCAGATTGGTGATTGATCTTTCTTTTCTGTGTTTCTTATCTGAAACCTTTTAAGTTTGTCTCATTTTGGCATCTTTGTGACTAGGAATTCTCTTCACAGGCCAGGGGTTGTATTAATTTCTAGATGTATTTACTGTGATTAACATCCTTTAAATATTATTCTGATCTCAGATCTTCCTTTGAAATATTTATGTGTTGAGGGTTTTATCAGGTATTGCATCATCATTTGAATAGTCGTGGGTTCATTCTGTGCTACGGGAAGTGATTTTGGTGTATCACCCATTAATTAGTTTCAATCCTTAAGTTCTTTTATCTCTTTTCTTCCCCTTTTTCCCCTAAAATCTTTAGGTTTGAAGAGAAAAAAATAGATTTTTATTCAACAAGAACCGACCTAGAATCCGGAGGTCTCATTTTCAATATTGCATATCCCACATGTAGAATTTGAGTCCCATGTTATGCCAAATTATTGAGCTTAAAATTTTCAGTAGGGTGCAAATTTGGTGCATAACACTTGGAACCTGTCTGTCCTCTCGAGGGGGCATACCGTAACCCTCATCATTCTTCCTCATCTTATTTTGCACTAGGGCATATTTTTGACTTATCTTCTTTGTCACAACGCGACATGTGGCATTATGACAAAGAGGGGCAAAATGTAGACACCTAAAAATTACCTAGGCCTACAAGCTTCATTTTTACCACTTTCGTCCTAACTTAATTGTGACATTTAATTATGTCCTTAGTCCACATTCGACTATTGATTAAATAATTCATAATTATTTAATTAATTCATGTCCTTTCATTCTTCGTGATTATTAAATGAATAAATTTTATTTATTCATTAAATACGTCATTAATTGTCTAGGTCTTCCCTTAATTAAATAAATTTCTTAATTTATTTAATTACCTTTCTGCATTTATTTCTTCCTGATTATTAAATAAATAAATTATATTTATTTATTTAATATGTCACTAACTTTCATAATTAAATGAATTAAATAATTTTTTTAATTTTAGAGTCATTTTTGTCATAGACATAGGCATAGGCATTTAGAGTCATTTTTGTCATAGACATAGGCATAGGCATTTAGATTCAAATCCTTCAAAGCTTGGTGTAGGACTTCGTCAAGGATTACTCGCACGTCAAATCTGAGGGAAACACATCAACCAACAAGCTAGAAGGTACTATCAAGGTGAATCATGGAAACTCATGCTAATCAAAGGTATAATTATTCTTGTTTTCATTGTTCTTGATAGGATCTTTGGGTTATATGCTTTATATGTTAGTTTATCTCACAATCTAACCTTAAGAAATTAACCATAGATACAGGTAAAAGTAGCACAACAACATTAAAAGGAATTCTCTATCATATTACTCCTAAAAAAGACAGATAACATAAAGCAATCTATCTTCCAAGGTCCCGATAGTTGGTTCTCAACTATGTTTATGTTACTCAATGGCCAATGCAACTATAATATTCAAGGGTCCTGCTAGTATAAAGTAATACAAATTGCATCATATCAATTAACCTACGTTTGGGGGGAGATATAAATAAATAGAAAAAGATAGATTAGGGCTTCAGAACAACAAAATATGAAGAAAACTTCTTCACATCTAGACATGTACCTTAACAATGAGTGTTTCTTCAACTAACCAAAACCATAACATGATGCAATCCATAACATCACCTACACCATTGCATACATTCATAGTGCTAATTCAACAATCACAACCATTCATCAAAACTTTACTTCAAGATCAAAACATATCACCCACTCATTGCTCAAATTAGATCAAATAGACATAAATGAATTCCATTCATAGACAATTCAATGAAATAATCTTAGATCCGATTTCCCCTATTGATTTGCATCAAATAGAAAAAAATTATGCACAACATCCACTGGCATACGGATGATTATAATTCATTAACATTATCATTTAGGTCCAAACTTGACAATAACATAAAACTGTAAAATTATCTAAGTACAACAAAGTTTTTTAAGTATCTTGCTTAAAGCTTGTGAAATCCTAAGACTATAAGAATACTATCTTCTATCTTATCAGGTGGCTAATCCTTCTTCAATCAGCCAACCTTTACAAAATGGAGCCCAAAATTACATATAGGGAGACTATGCACTAATTTCTCTCAATCAAAAATTGAGATCCACTAATCAAGGAATCAAAACTGCATGAAGTGGTTGATCTTTAGTTCAATGGTTGAGAGCCTTGTTGTCCAAAATCTGACACCCAAGGAGGATGGTAGGACTGTTGGATGAGATCTACAATTGAGCTCATTTCGTAACCCTGCAAAGTAGGAGAGAAAAGAGGAAGTTGTCCACCAAAACAAAACGCTCATTTGCCAGCTCATTCCTATGTTGCTTGATCAAGGAGATATTCCTCATAGCTGGAGAATACTTGTTGAAGAATGTCCTCATCAGTTCCATCTACCCAATTATCCTCAAATTTAATTCTTTTTAACTCCGTTGAGGCGAATTCTTGCATATCTTTCAATTTGATCAACTCCCTCATAGCAGCTTTCACCTCATCTTTGATGTCCAGGAGTCTATCCAACAACGAGTCTTCACCATCATCTTCTTTCTACATCACTTCCTCAAATTTGTTGATCCATTTCTCCTTCAATTTATCAAGAGGAAGACCTTCTTTGACCGAGATATCTACATTAACCAGAATAGCAATCATCGCCTCCAATTCATCAATCTGTTCATTCAAGTCTTTACTAGCTTCTTGAACTTCATTCTTATGTTCATAGATGAATTTGGATCTAAACCAGATTATGCTCAATGTTTTCTCAATAAAATTTGCATTATCCTCATCAAGGATTGATTGCTCCAAGAGAGTTGACTTTGGCACTTTGCTGATGTCTTTTAATTTCTTGGCATGTTCTCTATACTCCTCATCTTGTTTTTCCAAGACTTCAACATGCTGATTCATTTCTTCTACTAGTTCTAGTGCACCCTCATGCACTTTAAAACTATCAGCAATCACCTCACCAACCTCTTTATTGATCCGATCAATCCACCTATCAAGCATCCCCACCTTACTTCTCATTTGCACTAAGTCATCAACTTCTTTCTTGCTTAGTAAGATTGGGGTCTCTGGGGCAGCAGCTTGTTGAGAAACTAGAGTGGAGACATCCTTCAAGAATTTGTGCAACTGATCCAATTGGGCTTTAAGTTCATCCTTCCTCTATTTATCTTTGATCATTCTAAATTTGGTGGAGGATGCTACAATATCAATGAGGTTCATCTGTTGATTCCTTGTAGGTCTCCCCAAATTGACAATGCCCAATTGGTAATCAGTTATTTGCATATCTTGTTTGTCTTTGTCCACCATTGGGATTGCACATTCAACAACAATCTCACCTACATCTGTGAGCTTAGTGGAATGGAGGACCCTAGCCTTTTTCTTGGGTCTCTCCTTCTCAATCTCCTTCATCATTTCATCCCAATTCAGAGGCTGAGGTTGGACTTTTTTCTTCCTCTCTAGGTCTAATTTCAACCACGTTGGAGCAACAGGAGTGGTGACTATGTGTGTGGAAGAAAAGGCAGCAGTGGTAGAAGAAAGAGGCTGCAATATGGTGGTCCTAGGTCTAGAATCAACCTCTTGTACATGTTCTTTCTCTCTTTCTGCAACTTCTTTTCAAGCCTTTCAACTTCTTCCTTGTCTTTTTGCTCTTGCAGCTTTTTAGCCTCTAACTCCTTTTCCAAACGTTCTTCCATTCTCTTCTCCTCATACATCTAATATTTTTTTTTCAAGATCTTTAACCTTATCCAATGCTTCTTTAGACCTTTGTTCATATAGAGAAAGTTCTTTAGCCTCCTTTTCTCTTTGTAGGTGTTCTTCCTCCTCTTTCCTTTTATGGGATTCCTCAACAGCTTTAAATTTAGCCTCAAGGGCTTCTCTTTACCTCCTTTTTTTAGCTTTCTCCTCTTCAAGCTCATGGATTTTCTATAACATAGCCAATTTATCTCTCTTCTTTGGTCTTTAGTTCTTGCTCCCTAGTATTGGCATCAAATTCTTGTTTCTTAGCAAGTGCCTCAGCTTCCTATTGTTTAGAAAATACCTCAACTTGTGCTTTGGCATCTGCTTCCTTCTTAGCATCCTCAAATAGCTTCCATTGATCTTCCTAGGTGAGGACATGCTTAGTTCATGCATCCTCAATTTCTTCATTGGATGCAAATACATGAGTTTCTTTATCAAATTGGGTGTCCTCAAAATTTGTATCTCATGCTCCTGTTGACGTCCCAAATGGCACAACAACATTGCAAACAGAATATTGCTACTATGTTTCTCCTGAAAGAGAAAGATGATCACATGGATATCTTAGCTCCCAAGGTCTTTGTAGTTGGTTCTCAACTGTGCTCATGTCCCTCAGTGGTCAATGCAACAATAATGTTCAAGGGGCCTGTTGGTGTGAGCTTTTGGATTGTTATGAGAGCAAACATAAACTTAAAACCTATTCTAACCGGGGTTTTAAAGAAATAGAAAAAGATGGATCAAGGCTTTGAGACAGAAAAGAATGACACTTCATCCGAATTAACTAGACCTGTCACCTTCCAAGGAATTCCTAACTAAAACCGCAAAACGGAATTAACTTGTGACTAACACAGCTTCACCCATTCACAGTGCTGATTTCAACAACAGATTGCATGTTACCATTCAAACAAAACAGAAAATCAAACTTCATTCCTTGAAAGCTTCCAAATCAGATGATTAACTCAAGACAAACACCATTCTGGAACACAACATGAAGTAGATTAAGATCTGGTTGCTTCTACTGTTCATAAAATAGATAAACAACAATTACAAAGCTGGCACAATCACCAGTGTACATAAAATCTATGACTCCAAGTTGTTTCCATTTACACTAAGAAGACTGAAAGATACATTGGTCTTCTACTTAATCTAACTCCTAACTACCAGTTCTACTCTACAAGTTATAACCCTACAACTTCTTGAAACTTCTAATCTAGAAGTCCTTACACTAAAAGTTCTAACCTTTACAAAGAGGCAAGAATGACTTATATACAAAATGCATCAAAAAGAATGTGTTGTCCCTCCTGCATTAGGGTTTACAAAATATCTGCTTCCTAGAGAGTCGGCTCTAAGATCTTTTGAAGAGAGTCAATGTGTATTCAATGTAAATCCTCGGTGTCCATGCTGATGAAATATTTCTGGGAAAGATCTATAGATCTTTTGCTGCTGCAGCATTAACTCCTCTGTCTACATGTCCATCTTTGAACTCTCTTGCAGTCTACCTTGAATGCTCCAAAATATCACCATTAATATTGATCTGCCTGTCAATGGTCATTACAGCTGTCCCTGTGACTCATAGGTCCTTTCTTCATTCAGCTTTCTTCATGTTCTAGACCTTTTGCCCGTTGACCACTTCATGGAAGCAACATTGGGCCTCCCTATAGATCTTTGCATTTCATCTGAGACATCTCCATCGTCACTTGTTCTCAGAAAGAGTCCATCTGGTTTGCATTCTATTGGCCTTCTTTCCCAGGAATAGTCAATCAGTCAAAGGGACCGATGAATCACTCTTTGGCTTTCCTCTAATTGGTTAGACATTTGCCAAGCCAGATTCCTAGGCATTCAAAAGTGATCCCCACTGAATCACATCTCGATGAGACACTTATCATGTCTTGCCAATGCAATTTCGTTTTAACGGTTATCGGCATAGCATATGGCAGTCGGCAAGACGCTTTGGCAAGCTACAGAAGTTATACTGAGCTCCCAAAGACCATCGGCAAGACTGCATCCTTTCACTTAGACCACATGGCGAAGCTTCTATTTTCTCTTGGAGTCTCCCCGACATCCTCCTTATCGCTGAGACTTATCAAAATTGGGGAGACATTACCCCGAATTTCTCTTCTCTTATCGAGCCCCTCCGTGTTATCGACGAGACTCTTGAATGTCAGCCAGACCTCCTGGTGCATACCTTTCCTCTCCCCAAAGGGACATCCTGTCCCTCCTTCCTTCACCAAGACCTTATCGCGAAGGCATTACCCTCTTCGCGAGCTCCATTTCTTTCGGTGGGACCCTGCTTTATGTCAGCATGACCTTCGCTTGTCGCCATGACCTCATAGTGACGCCCCCTCATTTGTTGGGAGTCTCCCCGAATTCCTTTCATTGACCTTCTTGCGCTAGTTCCTTTTTTTGTTTCAGCATGAACTTCATGAGTCGGTGAGACATTACATCGAGTCCCCTATCCTTCGGCGAGCCCATCTTATCGGCAGGACCCTTCCCCTTCGGCGAAAATTTTCGCCGAAGGAAACACCTCTTAGCGACCCTGCTCCGCTGTCACCAAGACTTTTGTATCGACAAGACCTTTCGCTGATTCCTTTTACTTTCACCGAGCTTCCTCCGTGTCGCTGAGACTCTCTTCGGTCAGCGAGATGTCCTATATAAACCTCATGTCTCGGTGAAAGTCTCTGCATGTTCTTTCTTTGGTCGCCGAGACTTATTAATTTTTTCTTTGTGGCACATCGGTGTGACTTTATGAATTCGCCAAGACTATACGCTGATGAAGATGACTCCCACTGAAGTGTTTTCCGGTGGCGGGGTAGTCAGTGAAAATTTAGGGATTCGCCGAGACATCTCAGCGAAGAGAGAACATCTGCCGACCATGTATGCCTTTTATTGCCAGTCGGTGAGACCCGAAGATCTCGCCGAGACATCTCTCTGAAGAAAACCCCTCATGTCAATAGGAAATTCATGTCGTCGGGACGATGACCCTTGTCTTGCCGATGGATCCTGCATATGATTTCTAATCGTTGTGACATCTATGGGGTCTTGCCAATAGGCAACATAAACACAGATTTGAACCAAACGAACCATAGGTCGGGGAGACTGTGATAACCCTACGCCAATAAGATGCACAATGGGGAGTATTCTGATTCTTTGGATTTTGAATAGTCAGAGCTAAGCCACCAGTCGGTAAGAGTCTAGAAAAGTCTTTCCAACTTTTTCCTTAACTGATTTTCATAATCAACTGGATTGAGGATAGCCTTCCAGTTGAGCTCCCTTGAAAAATATCATCCCGTGCCAGATTTAATCTTGCATTCAACAAAGAAAACCACAATAAAGATCACATAAACAGAAGTTAAATAATCAAAATCGTCATTGAAATGAATCCTATGTCAGTAGGGTACCATTAAATTTTTCAAACAAAATGATCATACAAACAATTCGGGTTTCAGGCCGACCTGCGGAATCCAAGCCAGGGAGAAATTTCAGAGAATTTTGAGTCAGGCAGATTCCAGCGGATCGAACATGAAAACATTCATTAGAAACTTAATCCAATCATTATCAATCAAGGAACAACATGTGAGACCTCAAAATAGCATCAATTAAACATAAAATGCATCATCATTTATTAACTAGCCCTACTACCCCATACTTCTTCACATTTCACAAGATTCTGGGGAAATTCGTGCGGGATGGATTTCCACGAAGGAGAAGACATCGGGAAAATATGGAAGAGAAGGAAATCTGCGAAGAAGAAGACATTCCAGCAAATCAAAAAAAATAGGGGACAATGGATTTCGGGAAAATCCGGTCCACGCGAAATTTCGCGAAGACAAAAAATCCCCGAACAACAACGCTCAGCCGGAGTTTGAGCGAGATCCGGGAAAATCCGAATAGGATGGAAAATCCTGAACTTAGGAGAAAACCCGAAGAACCCCAAGAGAAAAAGAAAAAAACCAAAGGAAAAGAAAGGAAAAGAAAAGGGGGACTCGTTTTGTTCCAAAATCAAAATGGGGTGGTTATGCAGGGCATAATAAATGGTGACTGGGCTAGGAAAATGGTTTAACCATTTTCAAGAATCTGAAGGATTCAGCTACCCAGAACTCCTGGTTCATGAACATCACAACTCCAATTGGGTCAGTTTTAGAAGCAAGGTTGAGCTAGGATCTCAAATGTAAGTCAACAATAGCTACCCCTGAATCTATGTGTGTGCTTGATTGTGCATCACTCTCTCATGAAGTTTTGTTCATCTTTTGGACAACAACGTGTAAGATTTGAACTACATGAGTTGATTTTATTTTTAGCTGTCGTGTAATGATATCTTGGGCATCGCTCCACTGCCAGTCAGGCGTCCATAGCCCCGACAGAGATACCTCTAGTTTCCTCACAGCATTTCTCTACTGCCAGTCAGGCTTCCATAGCCCCAGTAGAGATACTGGAATCACCCATTCATATTGAGTCTTCTTTTCTCTTTAGATAATTCTTTTCTTCTCTTTTTTTTTTCTCAGAGTTCCAGATATTTAATTCAATTCCTTTTCAATATGTCAGACGTTTAACACTTGATCTGAGTTGAAAACTACCATGGACCTCATGATAGCACTTGGAAAAATCGGATTTTTCACTCAAGTCTTACAACATTGTCATCCTAGGACAAATATACCATTACAAGAGGAGATGATTTTATTGATTTGTGACAGATTCAGAGGGAGCTAATGAAGGTTATTTACTTTGCACCTTGTTTTCAAGACGTTCCACAACTCTTATTGACAATGGGCATGAAACAACGAATTTAGGACAAAATCACCCAACCAGAAAGCATGAAAATACCTAAACCATTTCTCTTCAAATGACCAAAGTATGCTTCAGATAACAACCACCATTTTAAGATGGGATAGAACAGGTAAACCCCAAAGGACAAAATAAAAACAAACACAAACATCAAAGCTGTTTACAACAGAAGCAAAAGCAGAATATTTACAAACAGAAAAACAAACTATCTACAAACAAAAAGAAAAAGAAAAGGGAAAGGAAAAAGACAAAACAAAGGAAAACTAACTAAACCAAAAACTAACACTAATCTATCCTAATCCTAAACTAACTCAAAAGCTAAGCTCTACAAACACAAAACTGTAAAAATTTATACATTGACTTGACTAATTTTTCATTATGTGCAGCAATCTTAACTTACTAGGCACAGTTCTAAGCCTAGCTAATTTATCTTTATACTCAGAAATATAAATTTTATAGGCAATAAGTTCATTCAGAGAGCATAAAGCTTGAAATATTATCAACTGTGGGTTCTTAGTTTTGTCATGATTTACCCACAAACATGTTTTACTATCCCCAACGCCATAATCAAACTAAAAATTATTAAAACACAGAGGATAATGAAAGGACACCACCTGATTCTGAAGATTTCTAGTTACCAATGTAGGCTTGTGTTGTATGATCTCCCCCTCACAAGGTCTCATCTCATGGGACACCATTGAATCAAGGTTTGTCTTGCAATTAAGGTATTCACCCACCAACATCTCTGTATTCATCTCGGGCACGAAGTCAAAAAAATTCTGAATTTCTTGAGATGAAGTCTCACTTTGAACATTCTCTTGCAACATGTCATCCCCTAGGGTTTGAGAATCTTCCTCCATCTTATCGTCATTGGTGTCATGGGGATTGGCACATGGTGAAAAAGGATTTCCTTCGAGCTCATTTGAACACATGGAGTCAGAGACAGGAAAACACTCTCTCAATTCATATTTTTGCACCTCTTCAACAAGGACATGCCACTTAGCATCAAATTCACTAGTGTTGAGAACAAATTGATTAGTGGATACTAAGCAAGGACCTTCTTCCAACAACACATTTGAGCAATCAGAATCAAAGTCAAGAAAATACTCCCTTGTCTCATTCTCTTTAGTGTGTTGAAGAGATTCAACTTCTGAGATAACCTCTTGGTTGCTTTCTTGGCATTCCTCTGCTTCATCCAAATGTACTCTATCATGAACTTCTTCAGGGAACAATTGACTGATTTGTACATCTACTTGAATTTCTTCCCTTAAAATTTCATGCTGACATTTAAGTCCTTGACTTTGACCACAAGATTCATTGGCAATCTCATCTTGAAGTGTGCTATCTGTTTCAATCCATTCATCACTTAAATCAGCAGAGTCATCTTCTTGTGCTAACCCACCAAGGTGTGTTTCCTCCTCATTCTCATTGGGGGGATAGGTACTCCAAGGATCCTCCATTAGTATTCCTTCAATAGTGATCATTTGCTTGAAATACAAATCCATCCTTCCTAGGAAGACATGGCAGTCCATCTGAGAATGTTGATCAGTTCAATGTATCCTACATCCACTTGGCCCAACAAGTTCTGATAGTTTCAGACCTCCCAGCTCTTCTAATTTCTCCCTTATTCGATTTTGTGCACGTGGGATATCAATCCAGCATGAACCATGTCTCTCTGTCCATCCCTCATCACTCTAATTCTCATCTTGGTCAGAAGAGTTTACCTCATCTCCTTCATAGCCATCGTTAGTACTAGTGTTCTCAACAAAGCTAGATTCGATCTTGAGATTTTCATTATGCTCTGGATTTAAATCCATTTCATGCTTTTCACCAAACAAGTCATCAAAACTATATTCTAGTGAATCAAATGTTTTATTCACAACTTCATTGTGATGTAATGGACTATTCTTTGGAAGATGACTGAAAAGAGATGAAATGGTTATAACTTCATTATCGAGTGAAGTACTCAACTCTGTGATTGGATTTTGCAGGAGTGAATTCCCCCAATGGTCTTGTGTGCGATTGAACTGATAAGGGGTGTTGGGAAATGCGGTGCTTGGAACCTTAGGAAGGTCGTAGCTACTTTGTGAGAATGATTGCATCTTGGTAGGGGTGGTGGGTGGAGTAGCATAAGGTTGCAGATGATGGTAGTTTGCAAGCACAAGAGGATTATAACCCTGAGTTTGGCTATCTGAATATCTAGTGTCACATCAAAATTGTGCCAATAAGAGAGTTGTTCTCAATGCATCATGCAAGGTTGTAGCCTTACCACAACCTCTGACTTTGGTTGCCAATGAAAAATTTAAACCCCAATAGTAATGTTATATCAGTATAAGATTATCAACAACCAAATCCAAAGATTGAACCCTTTGATACATAAACAAGAATTTGTGATTAAATTGATCAATGGGTTCTAATGGTATCCTTTTTGTAGTTGCAAATTCATGTAAGGGGTGTAATGCATGAGGATCAAACTGATCTAAAAATAAGGTTTCCAGTTCTGTCCATGAATAAATAGATTTTGGTAGAAGATTCTCATACCATTGTCTTGCTGAACCTTGAACTATTTTGACAAATAATTGGCAGATGATATCCTGATGTTGAACCTGGAGAAAAGTAAGAATATGCCTGCAAGTTTTGACATGTTCAGAAGCATTTTTCCCACTGTTAGGTAAAAATAAAGGAAGCCTATCATACAGGTGACCAGGGATTTGATGGAAAAATCCTGGTATATACAAAGGGCTACCCATTAGAGCTGGGTTTTCCAAGACCTAGCACACTCCAACTCACAACGATCCACAATTACTCATAGGGCCCTCCTTCTAGTGCCAGTTCTTGTTGACGTCCCAAATGGCACAACAACATTGCAAACATAATATTGCTACTCTATTTCTCTTGAAAGAGAAAGATGATCACATGGATATCTTAGCTCCCAAGGTCTTTGTAGTTGGTTCTCAACTGTGTTGATATCCCTCAGTGGTCAATGTAACAATAATGTTCAAGGGGCGTGCTAGTGTGAGCTTCTGGACTGTTATGAGAGCAAACATAAACTTAAAACCTATTCTAACCAGGGTTTTAAAGAAATAGAAAAAGATGGATCAAGGCTTTGAGACAGAAAAGAATGACACTTCATCCGAATTAACCAGACCTATCACCTTCCAAGGAATTCCTAACTAAAACTGCAGAACATAATTAACTTGTGACTAACACACAGCTTCACCCATTCACAGTGCTGATTTCAATAGCAGATTGCAAGTTACCATTCAAACAAAATAGAAAATCAAACCTCATTCCTTGAAAGCTTCCAAATCAGATGATTAACTCAAGACAAACACCATTCCAGAACACAACATGAAGTAGATTAAGATCTGGTTGCTTCTACTGTTCATAAAACAGATAAACAACAATTACAAAGCTGGCACAATCACCAGCGTATAGAAAATATATGACTCCAAGTTGTTTCCATTTACACTAAGAAGACTAAAAGATACATTGGTCTTCTACTTAATCTAACTCCTAACTACCAGTTCTACTCTACAAGTTCTAACCCTACACCTTCTTGAAAGTTCTAATCTAGAAGTCCTTACACTAAAAGTTCTAACCTTTACAAAGAGGCAAGAATTCCTTATATACATAATGCATCAAAAAGAATGTGTTGTCCCTCCTGCATTAGGGTTTACAAAATATATGCTTCCCAAAGAGTCGGCTCTCGGATCTTTTGAAGAGAGTCAATGTGTATTCAATGTGAATCCTCGGTGTCCATGCTGATGAAAGATTTCTGGGAAAGATTTGTAGATATTTTGCTGCTGCAGCATTAACTCCTCTGTCTGCATGTCCATCTTCAAACTCTCTTGTAGTCCACCTTGAATGCTCCAAAATATCACCATTAATATTGATCTGCCTGTCAGTGGTCATTACAACTATCCATGTGACTCATAGGTCCTTTCTTCATTCAGCTTTCTTCATGTGCTGGAACTTTCACACATTGACCACTTCCTGGAAGTAGGATTGGGCCTCCCTCTAGATCTTTGCATTTCATCTGAGACATCTCCATTGTCACCTATTCTCAGAAAGAGTCCATCTGGTTTGCATTCTGTTGGCCTTCTTTCCTAGGAACAATCAATTTGTCAAAGGGACCGATGAATCACTCTTTGGCTTTCCTCTGATTGGTTAGACATTCACAAGGCCAGATTCCTGGGCATTCAAAAGTGATCCCCATTGAATTGCATGTCGGTGAGACACTTATCGTGTCTCGCCGATGCGATTTCGTTTTAACGGTTATCAGCATAGCATATGGCAGTCGGCAAGATGCTTTGGCAAGCTACAAAAGTTATACCGAGTTCCCAATGACCATCGGAAAGACCGCATCCTTTCACTGAGACCACATGGAGAAGCTTCTATTTTCTCTTGGAGTCTCCCCGACATCATCCTTATCACTGAGACTTATCAAAATCGGGGAGACATTACCCCGAATTTCTCTTCTCTTACCGAGACCCTCCATGTTATCGGTGAGACTCCTGAATGTCGGCCAGACCTCCTAGCACATACCGTTCCTCTCCCTAAAGGGACATCATATCGGTGTGACCTCCTTCCTTTGCCAAGACCTTATGGCAAAGGCATTACCCTCTTAGCGAGCTCCATTTCTTTCGGTGGGACCCCGCTTTATGTTGGCATGACCTTCGCTTGTCGTCGTGACCTTATAGCAATGCCCCCTCATTTGTTGGGAGTCTCCCCGAATTCCTTTCGTTGACCTTCTTGTGCTAGTTCCTTTTTTTGTTTCGGCGTGACCTTCATGAGTCAGTGAGACATTACACCGAGTCCCCTATCCTTCAGCGAGCCCATCTTATCGACAAGATCCTTCCCCTTCGGTGAAACTTTTCGCTGAAGGAAACACCTCTTGGCGACCCTACTCCGCTATCACCGAGACTTTTGTATCGGCAGGACCTTTCACCAATTCCTTTTACTTTCACCAAGCTTCCTCCATGTTGTTGAGACTCTCTTCGGTCGGCGAGATGTCCTATAGAAACCTCATGTCTCGACGAAAGTCTCTGCATGTTCTTCCTTTGGTCGCCGAGACTTATTAATTCTCTCACTGAAGACTACTGATAGAATCCCTTTGTGGCACGTTGGTGTGACTTTATGAATTCGCCGAGACTATACGCCGATGAAGATGACTCCCACTGAAGTGTTTGTCGGTGGCGGGGTAGTCGGTGAAACTTTAGGGATTCACCAAGACATCTCAACAAAGAGAGAACATCTGTCGACCGTGTATGCCTTTTATCGCCGGTTGGTGAGACCCAAAGATCTCACCGAGACATCTCTCTGAAGAAAACCCCTCATGCCGATAGGAAATTCATGTCGCTGGGACGATGACCCTTGTCTTGTCAATGGATCCTGCATATGATTTCTAATCATTGTGACATCTCTGGGGTCTTGCCGATAGGCAACATAAATGCAGATTTGAACCAAATGAACCATAGGTCGGGGAGACCATGATAACCCTATGCCGATAAGATGCACAATGGGGAGTATTCTGATTCTTTGGATTTTGAATAGTTAGAGCCAAGCCACCAGTCGGTAAGAGTCTAGAAAAGTCTTGTTGACTTTTGCCTTAACTGATTTTCATAATCAACTAGATTGAGGACAGCCTTCCAACTGAGCTCCCTTGAAAAATATCATCCCATGCCAGATTTAATCCTGCATTCAACAAAGAAAACCATAATAAAGATCACATAAACATAAGTTAAATAATCAAAAACGTCATTGAAATGAATACTATGTCAGCAAGGTACTGTTAAATTTTTCAAACAAAATGATCATACAAACAGTTCGGGTTTCAGGCCGACCCGCGGAATCCAAGCCAGGGAGAAATTTCAGAGAATTCTGAGTCAGGCGGATTCCAGCGGAACGAACATGAAAACACTCATTAGAAACTTAATCCAATCATTATCAATCAAGGAATAGCATGTGAGACCTCAAAATAGCATCAATTAAACGTAAAATGCATCATCATTTATTAACTAGCCCTACTATCCCATACTTCTTCACATTTCACCAGATTCTGGGGAAATCCGCACGGGATGGATTTCCGCGAAGGAGAAGACATCGGGAAAATATGGAAGAGAAGGAAATCCGTGAAAAAGAAGACATTCTGGTAAATCAAAAAAAATAGGGGACAACAGATTTCGGGAAAATCCGGTCCACGCAAAATTCCATGAAGACAAAAAATCCCCGTACAACAGCACTCAGCCGGAGTTTGAGTGAGATCCGGGAAAATCCGAATGAGATGGAAAATCTCGAACTTAGGAGAAAACCCGAAGAACCCCAAGAGCAAAAGAAAAAAACCAAAGTCAAAGAAAGGAAAAGAAAAGGGGGACCCATTTTGTTCCAAAATCAAAATGGGGTGGTTATTCAGGGCATAACAACTCCTTCCCCTTTAAGTATTCAGTCTCCTTATGAAGAGTTCCAATAGGAATTTCCCCAATTGGTTGCTCTGTGAGAGGAGGTTGAGTTGATGTTTCACCTTCAACAGTTGTTGAAATACCAGGTTGAGATGAAGTCTCCCCTCTAGGTTCTATTGTGGCCTCTTCTCCATGTTCTTTAGGAACATCCTAAGAAGAAATCGCAGGCTCAGGCTCCTCTCCAGAATTGGGAGGGAAAAACTCCAAGGGATCCTTAGGAGATATCTTTATTTTTTTCCTTTTGTATCCTTGGGTGGTACCTACAACCTTTCTCTTTATAGAAGGTTGAGTCTCTGGCTCCTTGATTCTCATAACCACCCACTGGATACTTCTATCCAAGACTGGCCTTACAATCTATTTTATGTCAATGGATTCCTCTGCATCCCAATCCACTGGATCCAAGTCTTTGGTACCTATGTTCTCAATATCATACTGAGGATCTAGGGTTACACCATCATCTAACAATGTGTCAGGAATATCCTCCTTCACCCCATACTCAATCATGAGTGGAATGGGCAATCTTTCATAATTCCTTCTTCTTAGATCATACTCATCCTGTAGGTCCATCCAAAAATCCTCCAGCAAATTGAAATGTTTGTCAAAATTTGTAGGAAGCAAACCTTGCATCTTGTGCTTGGGATCAAAATACTTCCTAGAGGTATATAAGCCTAATTTCAAATGGATCAACTCATCACAAATTTCTTTTGCTGCTATATTGTGTGCACAACTATATTCTCCTAATTTCATGGTAAACTTGTGACAACCAGACTTATGTTTATTGGAAAATTTGGTGTTGACCCCTATGGCTTGATAAATGAACTCCATCAAAACAATCCTCTTATTGCAACATCTGGGCAGTAAATGAACTCCATCAAAACAATCCTCTTAACCAGCTAGCCTGAAGTAGGTGAACTTGGGGTATTGGATGTACCAATTTCCCCACTCTGCAATGAATGCCATGGCATCTCTGCTCAGTCTATATCCCGCATCTCCAGTTAGCTAGTTAATGATGACATAAAGAAATGCATCATTAACCCTTCTATGGTGTGACTCCAAGGTCTGCAAGGTTAGCTGATCATAGTGATCCCACACCTTATGTTGTCCGGGGGCTTCTCCCAATATCCCAACTGCATTCAAACCAGGAAAGATACCTCTTCTTGCAGTTGCATATATGACATAGGAAGTCATGAAGAAGCATTTTGTCTCCCTCACTTTGAGCATCTGATTGTGTAGGCACTCTAACAAGATAATCAACTAATCAAACTTATGCCTATCATCCATAATGGTTTGAATGAATAGGAACAACCATTCCTTGAACTATGAGGAATCCCTTTTTCCAAATAATCTGGAGAGCATCATAATTATATCACCAATCTCCTTGGTAAAATCTGATCTCTTGGGCAAATCAGGGAGCTTGTCTAGGGATTTCTTCTCCACTCTCATCCAATGTTTGTTCATATGAGTCCCGCTAGCCTCCTTTTTGTTGCTATATAATTTCAGGGCTTCTGCCTCATTGAGTTTCCTAGGGATTTGTGGGATAGGTGCATTGAACATTAACCTTATCATCCGTGTTGTTAGATCAATGATGATGTTTCCCTGCAAGTCCACACATTGTTTGGTAGCAGGATTGTAGGCTCCAGTTGTAGTAAGTATCAATTCTAGACACTAGACTGATAGAGGAAAGAGGGCAACATGTGCAAATCCAAATTGAACTATTCTCTGTGTTCTCCCTATTTCCTCCTCACCGAAGGTTTCTTCATGTAACTCCTCATAGTTGAATGGGACCATGTTTGTGTTTGTGATATCTTCCCAATCTGAATCCACCTTGCTAGCTATAATAGTAGGATTATGGTGCTTATACCTCAAGGTGTAGGGGAGTTGTTCCACCTTTATCTTCTTAGGCTTGGTTCCTTGCCTTGAACTTTCTGCAGGTTGGCTTCTTTGAGAAGCCTCCTCTGATGCTCCTGACATTTTCTATTTCTGCAATAAAACCCTGGATTAGATGAATAAAGGCAAGAAAATCATTACATCACCAATGCCTCTCTACTCCCTCGAGATAACTCTTTATACTTAGTCAAATTTCATATTCACCGGAAGTGGAGTCAAAGAAGAATCGGGAATAGGAAAACATTTAACAAAGGCAGGATCGGGACCGAAACAGGAATGAAACTCGAACCTGGACCGAAACGGAAACCGAACCCGAAATCAATCAATAATTCCAATTTCGTCCCCCACTCCGGTTCCACTTCCACCAAACAAAAAGGGTGATTATTAGAGTCAATGGTCATCGAAAGCGAGATCATTTTTGGAATGAACTCCCATGCAAATAATTATGAGACAAATTCGTTCTTGGGTCCACTTTCGCCAGTTTACCATTCAAATGAAGCAATTTCTTAAAGGTGCAGCTGCATGAGCTTTTAGGACTTGGGTCACATGGGATCATAAGGGAAAAATAAAGGGGCCTAACCTCACCCTTTAATAGAATAAAGACCAAATTTAACTCTAATGGCTCGACATTGTAAGGTCGTCGCACAAACCCTAGTTTGCGCAATGTGTCAACTTAGGTAATTAGGGCACAAGAACCCAACATGAAAATAACTGAACCAACATGGGAATAAGATCAAAGGGGTCACTAATTTTTTTTTAAAGCATTTAAAGCATAGAGGACCCCATAAAATGGAACACTAGTTTAGAAACTAGGGCATGACATAACGGACCTGCCACGAAAGTGACAGCAGAACGACAAAAGAAACAAATGGAAAGATAGAAAAACAAAAACAAAAAATGAAAAGGACAAAACAAAACCAAAAAAACACAAGGGAACAAGTGAAGATTCACAAGAAAGGTCCCGTGAATGTGCAAGAACACCAGGAACAAGAACACAAAAAATAGAACGGAAAACAAAAAACAAGAAAAGACCCTACCTTGAAACGCACAAGAAAGGTTGAAACTGGATAAGAATCTACTCACCAATGCACCTCCGCAATCAAATCATGCTCCTCTCAAAGTTACCCTAGCTTTGGTTCACTAAAACAACTTAGATAATAAAGATAATGAGCCAATTAACCTTGATTTAGTTTTAAAAAGCACTTCGCACATGTGAGGATGCTACAATTAATGCAATAAATGTGGTTGATCGGGAGCAAAACCAAAATTGTGAATGAGTAATCAACCAATGTTGAAATAAAAGGTAGGGAGGACGCAAATGTGGAGCTTGAATAGAACAAGAAACTTTATCCAAGTCTCTCATCCAACTCCAAACCCGGTTTCGGTCCCGCGGAAAGGACAAACAACAAAGGGAAACAGGGGTGGAATCGGGACCAAAATTAGACCCATAATTTTACAAATTCCCAGGTTCGGTTCTGATTCCAATTCTGCTCTCGACAAAGGAAAAAAAATTTGAGACAAGGAAAAAAGACACCACGGGAAGTGGGACCGGAATGAAAACTAGGCCCGACTGAGAAACCAACAACGACAAAACACGAAGCAAGCAAGCAAGAGCAGGATCGGAATGAAAACCGGATTCAAAACTTTTACAAAGTTCCAATTTCAACTCCAATTCCACTTCCGCTTCTGCCAGAGCAAAAACAAAACACAGAGAAATGAGAAACAACTCAAGGGAGAAACAAACCCAAGAGCGCAAGACAAACCAAAAGGCGATGAAAAGAACAATGAGGCAAGGGTAGGGTCGAAATCGGGATCAAATCCAGACTTGGAACCTTCAAAAGTTCTAAGCCTAGTTTGCATTCGAGATCCACTTCCGCCAGACCAAAAGAAACAAGGACTTAGGAGGAAAAAGAACAACTCCTAAGACCTGAATAAAACACCAAGGACAAAACAAAATGGGGTGGTTATGCAAGGCATAACAAGTTGTAGAGTTGGATTTTGGGAGGACTCTTGGGTGTTGGACCTACCTTTGAATAATATGTTGTCTGGTGTGTATTTTGTTAGTTAGTTCTCTTTGGATGACTGTTGATGCTTTTGGTGGCACAAGGATACAAAAGGAACAAATTTTTGTGATATTCCTCTTTATTTATCTTCATGCTTCCATTTGTCATAAATGCAATTTTATGCATTTTGGGGATGATGCAAAGCATTGAGACATTTAGGTCTCTTCCATGTTGACCCAATTTTTTCATGTGCTCTTCTTCCTTTTTACTTGTAGTTTCATTGTATCTAGGGAATGTTGTCAAATAAAAATTATTATTTTGATATACATTATTTATCATACAACCATACTGAATTATTTGGACCCCTTATGCACTATTCTTTAATATTTCTTGCTATATGTGGAATCACCTCATTTTTCTTGTCTTGGGTGAAACCCTTTGTCACAATGTAGCTCTTGGGAACATATTTTTTGGTATATGGATTTTGGAAAGTTCTCATGCCTATTTTGGTATGTACTACTCTTTTTACCTTAGAGGAAATTGCTCTTGATTGGTGTTAGCAATTATTCTAAGGTGGGGGCATACATTTTTCTATGTGCTTCACTTTTTTCACACACCATGAAGCTATTTTTGCTATCACAACACCTCTTGATCATATTTGTAGCAGTTTATTGGAGTTACCTAACAAAGAATGTGTTCCGCTTGACCCGTAAGTTTTGATATTGTTGACATGAAACTCACCTAGTAGGTGGATCTTACTAGCCTATTTTGTTTTTATTTTCTTCTTGTGAATCCCACCTAGTAAATATTGAATTTTCCTTTCCTATGATGCCTTCACTTGTTCATGAGCCACCTAGCAAAAATTTTGTTAGTTTTTGACTTATGAATGTTTCCTTTGGTATGGATCCTAATAAGAATCTATAAATATTTTTAGTCCAAGAGGACATAGCTTGTATGCTTTTATTTTCCATGTATGCTCCATGTATGCTCTATGTATGATTCATGTATACTTCATGTATGTTTGGATATTGACCATATTATTTTTTTAACCAGTTAATATATGTGTATGCCTTCTTGCCTTGTGTCTTGTGTATATGCCATTTTAATCTTAACATTGTAGTTTGGTAGGATCCTAAGCCTGGGGGCTATCACATTTCTCAACTTAGCACTATTCTATCTCTCATGTGTTTTGATGAAAAGAATTTTGCTTCTTTATACTTTACCATGGGTATGAATTTAAGTGCATACCTTCGCTAAAGTGGGGGCTAAATGTAGCATCTTAAAAAGTCAGTGCTTCATGCTAGTTTTGACACTCAGTTTGGCATGTGTTTAATTTTGTTTGTAATGTGCTTGTTTCATCACCTTTATGAAAAAATTGGTTAAGTCCTTTATTGTTGGGTCCTTTGAGGGAATATCTTTCCTAGACCCTAGCACAATGTGCTAGCATCCTAGCTATACATGCCAGACATATTCGAATTCAAATTGTGGCCTTGTTGCATTAAGGGACAAAGCCTTGCTTGTCGACCTCACCCAAACAATTAGTCGAGGATGTTCTTAGTTTCCCATATAGATAAACTCCCCCTCTCTCTTCCTCTAAAAAATTCCAAGTCTTCTAAGACCTTTCTAATTTTGAAAGTCCTATTCTATTGCAAATTCTGATTTAGTGTTGTGGATGTTTATTTATTTATAACAATGCTTTTTCCAACTTTTGTTGGATGTTATTTTTTCATGATTATTCTTATTGTTATTGTCATTATCATATGTACTAACAATTACATCCATGGTTTTTAAAGCTAATACATCCTCAAATAGTCCAAATGACACCCCTACTTCTTTAGTAACTTTTTTCATTATATTTGAGCAAATCAATCCAAGATTTATGACCCAAGTTCTAATGAAGTCTAACATTTTTCTAGACTAAACCTCTAATTGATGTAAGTGAGGACCCATGTGGGATCCCATCAACCCTAGTTGAGACCCCCCATCATAAATTATATTGACTATAAAGTTCTTAAAATTTAACCTTGGTGAACTCGTTTTAAAAAGCTCTCATACATGTTTCTTATTTATTGTAAGGAAAATCAGATGCGGAAACAATTCTCCTAACATCAATACCTCAGAGAAGAATGTAGATATACTTTTAATTTTTCCAATTACAGTTCAACTAAGATGCACTATGAAGTAAATAACAGAAACAGAGTATTTGACAATCACACATGAACACCAGATATACGTGGGAAAACCCTTATGGGAGAAAAACCCACCACACCAAGAGAAATCACTTTGTATTACAGTAATGGAGATTACATACAAATGTCAGACTTATCTTTTTGATGTATGTTTATAGCAGCATTCACCATGAACAATCTTCGAACAAAAACCTTCAAGTTACAACCTTTACAGATTAGAATACATTTACTGATCATACAACTGTGATAGGTCGAATCTAAGTGTTAGAAAATGAGCAGCAAACTAAAGGAGTGCAAGTAAACACCAAAACAACCTACACCTCAAGATTAGCCTAAGTTGGAAACAACACAAGATAAAAGCAACAAATGGAACCTTATACCTTGTCTCGAATCGATCCTTTGGTTGGCCCTTCGATCTTTAATGTGTATGCTCCTTGGATGGCAAGTAGATGCAAGATTTGAAGTGTGAGATGCAAGATAGTTGGACAAAATGGATGCAAATGGCTAAGTGTAGATTGAGAAACAAAACTGCAAGAGTTTGGCTAGCAAAATGATCTCTCCCAAAAATGAGAGAAAAGAGGGGGTATTTATAGGAATTTTGAGAATTCCTAGAGGAGATGGATGGCCAAGATTGAGCCACCAAATATCAAGATGTAGGGCTAAGGTGAGTTGAGAACTCACAAGCCCTCACATCTTGACATGTGGCATGTGATATAGCCCTCAAAGGTGAAGTGGACATGAGGTGGAAGGAGAAGTACATGACATGGAGGGGGGTACAAAGTACCTTGGGATTGGACAAGATCCTCATAAAGGAGGTTCTTGTCTCCATATGGGAGAGAGGACATGTGAGGAATTAAAAATTCCTCAAATATTCTCATGGGGAGATGGGAAAGAATAAAGAATAAGTGAAGGACATGTGGGAGAAGTGAAGGAATTAAAATTCCTTTTTGGGTGCCTTGGGGATTAAAAGGTGAATTAAAAATTCACATGGGGAAGTGGAGTGCCTTGCCAAAGGAGAAAGCCTTTAATAAGGTTGACTTAAGGACACATGCCATAAGGACATGGGAAGAGAGAAAGAATTTAATATTCCTTGAAAGATGAGAGTGGAATTAAAATTCCTCAAAGGACTTTGGGAAGACAAAAGGAATTAAAAATTCCTTGGGGGATGGGAAGAGTTGACTAAAGGGGGTGATTAGACAAGTTGATGAGGGGTTAGAGGAAGGTTAGGTGGCTAAGAGAGATTAGAGGCCAACTTGCAAAAGTTGGAGGATGTGACACATCTAATCAAGGATTAGGCATGTGCACATTCTAATGATGAGATTAGAAGATTAAGATTAGATAAAAATGATGGAGGATGTGACATGAAGGGTTAAATAAATGGAATATTTATTTAATTCAATTGATGGAAGGAGGATTAAAGAGATAAGGTATTATTGATTAAATACCTTAGGGATTTGGCAGAATTAAAGGTATTAATTAAATAATAGCAGTATTACTTAATTAACGAAAATAAGATGAAAGGGGATGAATTTGGATAAATTAAGTGTCCAAATTTAGACGTCTACAACAACAATCTGTCGAATCAACCTTCGAACCAACCAACCGATAACAATATGCAATCACCGAGTATATCCATGGCGTTCCCTGTCTATCGAACTTCCTCACAGAACCATCACAACCAATTGTCTTCCAACTATTCAGATTCAGCTTCTCCTATTGGTCCACGAGACTCCACATAGGATAGTCAAACTGTCAACAGAATTCGCATTGTGTTGGCATCTCAGTGAGACACTAACAATGTCTCGCCAATGCCACATAACCTTCATAACGATGTCGCCAAGAGATATCGTTATCACTAAGATACTCTATCGAGCTTTCAGTGTTATGCCGAATCACCAAGTAGTCGCCCAGACCTATCGCTTTTGCTAGGAGATCATAGCGAGTCACCAAAGGTTATATCGAAGTCACAAGTCATATCGAGCTCCAAATCATAGTTGGCAAGACTTACATCTTTCACCGAGAGAACATACCGAACTCCAAGACTTACTCTGAAGGCTTCAACATAAAGCACTGTCGGTGAGACATGTTACTCTCGCTAAGACATCACATCGAACTCTAGGACTTACCCTGAAGTGTTCATCTGTCGCTAAGAGTTATATCAAAGATCCCTTATCATCGGTGAGACTTACATTCTTCGCTGGGACTTCTTCCCAAACCATTTGGGTTACCCTGATAGCCATCGGCTATTGGCAAGACATCCATCAGTCGCTAAGAGATCTCCCCAAGATCCTTTGTGTTGCACCAAACACCGAACGGTCGGCAAGACTTAACACTCTCGCCAAGACCTCTCCCCGATCGCTTTGAGTTACTCCGATGAACATTTGGATGTGTCCCCGTCAGCGTGACCTCCATTGTTTGCTAAGACTTCTCACCGAACCAACATAGGTTATCCCAAATCCTGTAGTCATCATGAGTCTCCCTGATCTACGATTGAATGGCCTGTCGGCCAAAAAACTCCACGCGATAAGAGATCATAGTGAATACACTATGTCACAACAAAGGCTCCAAAGAATAAGCATTCGGCAAGACTTCTGCAAGGTCACAGCGACCTGTTCAAAATAGAATGTATCAAAGCTGCTAGTCGGCCAGACATGATAGATGTCATACTGACTTTTCTCTAACAAAGGTTTTAGCCTGTGATGATTGAGGCACATATTTCCAACAATCTCCCACTTGACGAAGATCACACAGGCACCTCTAGTGCACAACAAAACTTTACTGAAAAACATGGGCACTAAGGCCCATTGAACTGGCACACCACCTGAACTTGTTTGTGCTCACTGGCTTCATCAATGCATCTGCAACATTCTCCAGAGTATCAACCTTTTCTAAATTGACCTTTCCATCCTCCACCATATCTCGTATAAAGTGGTAATGTACATCAATATGTTTCATCCTGGCATGGAAAGTAGGATTCTTTTCCAGACAAATTGCACTCTGACTGTCATAGAAAATAGTTATTCCCCTACATCAAAACCATTGTTAGAACACAAACGTTTCAACCAAACTACTTCTTTACAAGCATGAGTAGCGGCCATGTATTCAACCTTCATAGTGGACAAAGCGACTACAGCCTACCGCTTGCTCATCCAACTCACTGCACCACCATTCAACATGAAAATGTATCCACTGGTGGCTCTCCTGCTGTCAATGTCCCCTGCCCAATCATAATCTACATATCCACGAATGTTGAGAGTTCTCTTTGATTCAACCAAATTCCCATGGTAACACAAAGCAAAATCTGAAGTGCCCTTCAAATATCTAAACACTCTCTTCACAGCATCCCAATGTATCCTTCCAGGATTTTCCATAAATTGACTAAGAACTCCCACTGCTTGGGCAATGTTTGGCCTTGTATAGACCATTGCATATATGAGACTGCCAACTGCACTAGCATAGGGTACACTAGTCATGTCCTCCATCTCAGTAGGAGATTTTAGACAGCCCTCAACAGATAGTTTCGTTCCCTGCATGATTGGAACCACTAGTTGTTTACAATCATTCATACAAAATCTCTCAAGAACAGTCCTGATATACTTACTCTAACTGAGCCATATTTTTCTATTCTTCCTATCCCTGGTTATCTCCATCCCTAGAATATACCTTGTTGCACCAAGATCTTTCATTTCGAACTTAGCAGACAACTGAGACTTAAGATCAGAAATCATTAGCTTACTATTGCCTATGAACAACATATATCATCAACATAGAGAGCAATAACAAGTACTTGATCATCACTTTATAATATACGCGGATCGATTTTGATCTTACAAATCCCAAAGACAATACAAAAGTCTCAAATTTCCGGTACCACATTCTAGGTGGACTTATTTAACCCATACGAGACTTCTTTAATTTGCATACCAGTTTTTCTTTACCTTTCTCAACAAAGTGCTCAGTGGACATATAGATTTCTTTCTTCAAGATCACCATGAAGAAATGTTGTCTTCACATCCATCTGTTTGACCTCTAAGTCATACGCTGCTGCAATTGACAACATAAATTTGATAGATGTTAGCTTTGCTACAGGAGAAAATATTTCCCCATAATCGATTCCCTCTACCTGGGAATAACCCTTTGCAACCAGTCTCACCTTGTACTTTTCTACACTGCCATCCAGACCAATTTTCTTCTTAAATACCTATTTGCAACCAACAACCTTTCTGCCTTTAGGCAAGGGCACCAGACTCCAAGTTTCATTCTTTTCTAATGATGGCATCTCTTCATTCATGGCTTCCAACCAAGAGTCTGAATCAGACATTCTAAATGCCTCCTTTACAGTTTTAGGCTCATCAGTGCTTGAAATTAAAGCATAGGTACAAGTAGAATCAATAAAAGAGAACCCATACTTATCTGGTTGTTTTCTTTCATGGGTTGACCTCCTCACTTGCTAAGGCTGAGGCTGAGGTTCTTCTTCTTCAGAACTATCCGAACTACTTGAGCTCTCCTCAATTTCAAGTACATTTTGAATTTTCAATTCCTCTTTCTCTGGTTTAGGAGGAATTAATGCTACATCCTTATTGTTTTTTGACTTTATCTCTGACTATAGATCCAAAGTGGAAGGTTTCAGCTCATGAAAAATTACACTTCTACTGTATACAACCTTCTCTGTATCAGGATTCCAAAGCTTGTATCCTTTTATGATAGCACTATAGCCAATAAAAATGCATTTGGCAGCCTTGTTCTCCAATTTAGATCTTTTCACTTCTGACACATGAGCATATGCCTCACAGCCAAAAACATGAATATGTCTAAGAGAGGGCTTCTTACCAGACCACGCTTCCAAAGGTGTTTTCTCAACAAGAGCAGAATTTGGAGAATGATTAATTAGGTAACATGCAGTAGATATAGCCTCAACCCAGAACTTCTCCTCCAAGCCAGCACTACTGAGCATACTTCGTGCTCTCTCCATCACTATCCTATTGAACCTTTCTGCAACTCCATTCTGCTGTGGAGTATAAGGTGTAGTCTTGTGTCTTTTGATCCCATGGTCTTTACAGTATCTTTCAAACTCATCAGAACATAATTCACCGCCATTATCAGTCCTTAAGCATTTTATTTTTCTACCAATCTGATTTTCAACAAGGTTCTTAAATTCCTTAAATTGACTGAATACTTCTGATTTACTTTTCAAAAAATAAACAAATGCTCTTCTTGAATAATCATCAATGAACGACACATAGTATCTTGATTTAGACAAAGAAGGAACATCCACTGGACCAAATACATCTGAATGAATAATATAATCTAGCAAACCGTAATAATTTTATGAGGACTGAATAAAATGAAATACCTGGGCACGCTTTCCATATATATATAAAATTCTCACAATTCAAATCGGTGATTACAATCTTCAAGCTCTCAATCCAGGTTTTTAAACCTTTTCTCCTATGGGCCTAACCTATGATAAAAGCATAGTCTTCTCTGGCAGTTTTACCTATAGAGTTTAAGCATAATTAGGGATATTTCCCTCTTTACCTCCATGAGTAGCTTTCTGACTTTCCGCAGACACTGCTTTCATACTGGAACATCATGTGCATCCAACTTGCACAGGGTACCAATTTGAGCACCTCTAGCCAACACCATTGAACCTCTAGTCATCTTGTAGCCATTTCTAGAGAATGTGACTTATACTCCAATATCATTCAGCATACTTATAGAAAGTAAGTTTTGAGCCAGACCTAGTATATGCATTACATTATTGACCCTTCACTCTACCATCGGGGAATTGTATTCTAACTCTTCCACGGCCAACAATATCTAAAATTAAGTCTCTTTCCAAGTACACCTTTCCACCATTGTATTCTTCATACTTCGTGAACCATTCTCTGGCGATGTCAAGTGTGGAAAGATGCTCCAGACCAATCAGCCGCACATCATCCGATGCCCGAGTAGCCAAGGCTGCAAATGAAGGTGTCACCACTACTATGAGAAGAACCATTATCGTAAAGAGCCCTTTCTCTTTCTTTTCTCCTCTTTTACAATCCTTTGACATGACTGTGTTGCCCACGGGGCCCAACACTTCACCTTGACTTCTTTGCCGAGACTTTGATCGCTCTCCTCATTTTGATTTAATCTCTTGTCCTTCTTCTTCTTTGCCTTTTCTCGACCTTCCTCTAAAAGAAAGGGCTCCCTCCTTTTCCATCCCTTAAGATTTCCTTCTATTTCTTCCTCGACAAAGAAGAACCAACAACATCTTCCATCTCAAGTCGGATGTTGTAATTCCCAATAGCCATCACTAGATGATCCTATGAGTCTGCAAAGAACACAATAATAGCATACAACGCATCTTCTTCACACCAACATGTTAATCGAGCAAGAAGCATATTAAATGCATTCAAATGATCAGCCACAGACCCTCCTTCCTGCGTTCTCAATGAGTACAACTTCTTCCTCAGGAACAGTTTATTAACCAAGGACTTCCCCTGATAAATAGACGCCAGCCTCTTCCACAAAGAAGAGGGGCAGCCTTCTCCTCGCCATGCAATATCCAAGAATCGTAGTCTACCAAACAGAGCCTTATCAGCCCCTTAGACTTCCTATCTGCAAGGTCCCAATCTTCTTGCTTCATGCCTATAGGTTTCATTCCAGCCACAACAATCCAAAGATCACGATCCACTAAAATATCCTCCATCTTGAGTTTCCACAACTCAAAGTTACTGTCGTTGAATTTCTCTATTTCAAACTTTCCAGACATGCTAGCCATCTCAGCCTGTAAACATAAATAACAAACTCTACAAGACTCCCACTGAACAGAATTGACTCAAAAAACCCAACGTACCCACAAGGATAACACAACTAGCCAGGCTCTGATACCACTTGTAAGGAAAATCAAATGCGGAAACAATTCTCCTAACGTCAATACCTTAGAGAAGAATGTAGATATACTTTTAATTTTTCCAATTACAGTTCAACTAAGATGCACTATGAAGTAAATAACAAAAATAGAGTATTTGACAATCACACATGAACACCAGATATACGTGGGAAAACCCTTACGGGAGAAAAACCCACCACACCAAGAGAAATCACTTTGTATTATAGTAATGGAGATTACATACAAATGTCAGACTTATCTTTCTGATGTCTATTTACAACAGCATTCACCATGAACAATCTTTGAATTGAAACTTTCAAGTTACAGCCTTTACAAACTAGAATACATTTACTGATCATACAACAATCTGTCGAATCAACCTTCGAACCAACCAACTGATAACAATCTGCAATCACTGAGTATATCCATGGCATTCCCTATCTGTCGAACTTCCTCACAGAACCGTCACAACCGATTGTCTTCCAAATGTTCAGATTCGGCTTCTCCTATTGGTCCATGAGACTCCACATAGGACGGTCAAACTATCAACAGAATTCGCACTATGTTGGCATCTCAGTGAGACACTAACAGTGTCTTGCTGATGCCACATAACCTTCATATCGATGTCGCCAATAGATATCGTTATTGCCAAGATACTCTATTGAGCTTTCAGTGTTACGCCAAATCACCAAGTAGTCGCCCAGACCTATCGCTTTCGCCAAGAGATCATAGCAAGTCACCAAAGGTTATACCGAAGTCACAAGTCATATCGAGCTCCAAATCACAGTCGGCAAGACTTACATCTTTCGCCGAGAGAACATACAAAACTCCAAGACTTACTCCGAAGGCTTCAACATAAAGCACTGTCGGTGAGACATGTTACTCTTGCTAAGACATCACACCGAACTCTAGGACTTACCCCGAAGTGTTCATCTGTCGCCAAGAGTTATATCAAAGATCCCTTATCATCGGCGAGACTTACATTCTTAGCTGGGACTTCTTCCTGAACCATTTGGGTTACCCCGATAGCCATCGGCTATCGGAAAGACATCCATCAGTCGCTAAGAGATCTCCTCGAGATCATTTGTGTTGCACCGAACACTGAACGGTTGGCAAGACTTAACACTCTCGCCAAGACCTTTCCCCGATCGCTTTGAGTTACTCCGATGAACGTTTGGATGTGTCCCCGTCGACGTGACCTACATTGTTCACTAAGACTTCTCACCGAACCAACATAGGTTATCCCGAAGCCCGTAGTCATCATGAGTTTCCCCGATCTATGATTGAATGGCCTGTCGGCCAAAATACTCCATGCGATAAGAGATCATAGCGAATACACTATGTCACAGTGAAGGCTCCAAAGAATAAGCATTCGGCAAGACTTCTGCAAGGTCACAATGACCTGTTCAAAATAGAATGTATCAAAGCTGCTAGTCAGCCAGACATGATAAATTTCATACCAACTTTTCTCTAACAGAGGTTTCAGCCTGTGATGATTGAGTCACATATTTCCAACATTTATTACTAGTGTTCCCCTTTTATGGAAATTATTAATTTTATTTTCTTTTATATTTTAAATTTTTCCTACTTGCATGGTATTTTTTATTTAAATAATTTAAATTAGTTCCTCAAATAGCTCAATCCATTTCTTGAATTTTTTGAATAACGTAGGCTACACTATGTTATCTCCTTGTACATATTCATCTCCATCATGACCTTTTTCAAATCTATTCAAAATAATTAAATAATTCCATTCAATTAGTTTAACTATGATTTTATTTTGATCAATTATTTCTTATCATGTATTTATTTATTCCAAATAAAATATACTCACTTTTAACTTTTAATTAAATCATTTTAAATTCAAGTGCAATGAAACACAAATTTATTTTCTTTTACTATATATTTTATAAAATTAATATCTAGATAATATTATAATTAAATCAATTTCATTTCTAACTAATTTAATCAATATTATTATAAAGATTAAACGAACACATATAATGGTAAAAAAGGAGGGTTGTAATGGACAACTTCCCACAAAGCATCATGTGCCCATAGAAAAGTAACTAATCACCTTTGCTTAAGAATTTAGCTATCAACAATAGCACGTTTGAGTTTGAAATAAAATGCATAACACATTTTTTTGCAAGGGTTAAGTAGATTTTGGGCCTACAAGAAATCAAAAGTATATTGGTTAAATTAGATTTTGTAGGCGTTCAATATTCTAGTAAATAATAAAAAATAAGCATAAACAAAATCACTCGAGTGATTAGAAATAGTCTATGGCAAGTCACTTTAGAATTGGAAAAAGTACACAGTTGAATGCAAAGAAAGCTTCAAGGAAATGAACAAAAAGGATTTAAAATGGCTTCACTTAGGTTTACAAGGCTAACTTAGGGATTTTGTCTTCGTAAAATAACCATAGTCCCAACATAATATCATTCTTTTATGACATAATTTTCCTATGGTTTTAATAATGTCTCTTATTCATGGATATAGACCTCTTTCATACACAACAATATCATGCATTATTCTTTGAAAAAATAGGCCACACAAAGGACAATCCATAGATGAGAATACAACACAAATAAGAGGGTATTAATACTTTCCCTATGATTAATCTACTACATTTATGTCAACACAAGGAAGATAGTAGAATTTATAAAATTCATATAGATAATCTACTACTTGATCAAGAGAACTAATGCTTCAAATTTGTCCCATGAATAGATTACTCCATGTATTCTCCATCTAGACTTGTCAAGCAAAACTTTTAAGCTCCACAATAATTTTCAATATTTTATGTGTTGCCCCCCTATCGAATTTTGTTCAAAATCCATTTTTTTATCATCCATAGAGATTATGTTATGAATGAAAAATAGATCTATTCTTTATGTGATTTTATATCCTTCTTAATAAGGTTTATCAATTTCCCTTTTTATTCCTTTTCTAAATTGACTTGTATTTCTCAACCTTCCTTATTTAAGTAGTGTTTCTCATGCTTGTTTCAATATTGATGACTAACACCATTTCTTGCATCCTTCACATTGTAAATTCACATTTATAGTCATAATGTTCACTTTTCACTATATTCTAGAGTCTACCTATCTCCATGTCAATATTTTAAAGTAAAACATCTAGTGGTAGGGGGGGGTGTTCATTTAGTGGTTGTTGATTGTATGCCATAGTCACTTCATATTGATGACTAATCCTTTCAAAACCATTGCAACACATTATTAGGTGATATTAGGTTATGTAGAATTATATTCAGTATTTGAAGTTCCATATATTTTTTCATCTATCTTATGACGAATATTAATTAAAATCTAATATTAAGGCTTGGTCATACTACCTCATCCATATGGTCCATTTCCATTGCATTGGGAATATATTCTACATAGACTTATTCTATTTGGATCGACATAATGGAATTAAATTGCCTTCATGTTGATTGTTGAGTTTAAACAAGTGGAACCATCTTCTATCGTAGTATAATCTTTTTTTTATTGAGTTATCACTTTTCTCTTGATCCAAATAAATAAGATGACTGATACTAGCAATTCAGTCAAAAATTAAAAATTGAGCCAGTAGCATGGTTAAGTAATTAACTAACTAAAACAAGAACTATTTTCCCTAGACTTTCTCAATTTATATTGTTGTTTGGCAGACACAACTGCTTGAAACAAGCATATATTCTATTGATACCATTTTATCATAGGCCATCAAAATAATCCTCAACACCAAAGCATGAAAGTCAAAATATTTCATCAAATTGATTCCTAGTTAATATTTAATGAATAACTACAAGAATAAACTCACATTAACTTGTGAATTTTGAATTGAATTTGTGATTAGAAAAATGATGTTAATAATAATAATGGATAAAAAAGGTTGTCATTCTCATTCTTCTTAATAGAAAATTAATCCGAGGGGAATAACGTTGCAAATGTAGTAGAAAATCAAAATATGGATAAGGAATTCGAATGTTCATCAATTCCCACTTGGTTTAATTCGTAGCAACTGAATTTTGAAGATTTAAAAGGCATTAATATCCCCCTCTTCCCAAATCCACGTGGAATTATGAGGCATGAGAAGCACTCGTGAATAGTCATTTCCTTCGATTCATCAAACTCTATATTTGGCCATGGTGTGGGCCCTTTATTGTAAATTTTGACATTGCTATTAATATAATCTTATTTTATGTTCTTATCTTAAAAAAAATCTTATCACTTTGCTTTTCATGTGTTTTGTGCTACGTGTCAAAATAAGCTTTCCATATTCTTATCCCATTGATGAATCAAACTTTGTTTGTGCTTTTTCTATTACTTCAAAAAAATACTATGTGACAATTTCTAATTATAGTACATCACCTCTTCACATCAATGTCATTACTTTCTAAATTTTTGCTCTTTGCATTGTATGTTACTCCATTGTTCTTGCTTTAAAATTATGATTGATCGTTTCTTTTTTTGGATTAAACTGATGCAAATAAAATTATGCGGTTTAATCTGAAAAAATAATACTTTCATCATGATTGATGATAATATCAATCTCATTTTCAAATATTTTAACAAGATTTTTTACTTCTAATCTATTTACATACAAAATTTCCTTTAATACAAGTTCTATATATTCATAATCAATCAACTTACATAATTGCATATAGGTTTCTTGTTAAATAAAATTGTTATTGTTGACAAATTTCAAATAAAAAAATATGCAGTAAGTAAAACCTTGAAAATATTTAATATAGATATGATTGTGTTATTGATCACTCTATTTCTTAAGAAGTTAATTAAGATAATTTTTCATTTCCCAATATTAAATCTCTTACATGTAGTTGTTCTCTATAAAATTTATTGGTTGCTTAGAGTTCCTATTTTAGTCAAGGGTTTATTTTGAATTCTTGGTTTTGGATGGATCATTTGTCTTAAAAAATACTAAAATTTTCACTTAATACTTGACTAAACAAATCTAATAGGTAGTAACAAAGAAATTCAAGAAAGCCTTTGTAATTATTGGTTATTGTCAGTGCTCTCATATTTATTGTTTATAATTTTATTCAATAATTTATTTGACACTATTCCTTTATGTAATGTTTATATGTGAGACCCAAGAAAGGTAATTGTGCCTATTTATTTTGTGGATCAAGAACTGGTCAAGTGGATAGCAAAAAGGTATATCCATGAAACTCTTGTAGTGATGGATGCTTAGGGGAATAAATTGTTCACTATTAGTAGGAAAAATTTTCAAATAGTATTTTAGCTATAA
>VDFB02132427.1:0-15482 GCA_007258455.2 Sequoia sempervirens
CAAAGTAATAAATCAATTTATGTTTTCATTAATAAGGAATTCTTAGTTGTTTTCTTGTGTGTTTAGAGATGCTTCTTATTTTTCTAAGACTTAATAAGGATTTGTTAGATTGGAAGTTTGTATATAAAGTGTGAGATGAAACATGGGTCTTTATTTTTATTATACTTGATGTATGCGCTAATATGCATATTGATGTTGTTTTCATCTATTTTTGCACACCCACATAAAAATCCAATCCACCATTATGTATTACATGCATATATATGAATTTTTTGTTTCGAAATAGAGGAACATCATATATTTATACATATATATACATGTATGTATATATGTAAATATATGTATGTATATGTATATATATGTATGTATGTATGTATCTTGGTCACTGTTTAAACCAATATTGTTTTATTTATGGATTTTGTTTGGTGGTTATGGTTGCATTGGAATGAATTAGTTGATGTTATAGAGTTGATATTTGATTGCATTATGAACTGTTGATTATTGATCTCTAGGTTAGGCTATATTGTTCTATTTTTGATAAGGTGATGTTGAAGAGGCTGTATTGTTTTAATTTTTTAATAGGAAATATAAAGCCGGACAAAAAAAATTTTGGCTTGCTCTCGGCCCTATCATATTGGGTCATTGAGCATGATTGGCTCTCACCAAACCCATAAGGAAGAACATACATTTTTCCCCACTTTGATCAATGGTCAAATCAATCTTTCGTATGACACTTACTATACAGTCTATCATTCTAACAACTCATTTTTTGAGGCTCAAGAAATAATAACTAGGAAGGTGTATTTAATGCATGCTTTCTCTCCTAGCTTAGAACTTTCTTGAACAAAAAGCTAAACCTAGAGAATGACATCCAACAATGCATTATCAGCTGCTACTTATAGTCATTGCCACTACACAGAAACCATGGAACGATTAATGCTAATTCCATTTCACTGGCCTTCTCTATTGTTGTAGAAAATACTTTTTATTTAAAAATCAAAAAACATTTTTCCACCTTCCTTTCTAGGCCACACTAAATGGAGGCTAGAAATGACAAAATATAGCCTAGTGTAGAAAACAACAGTGAATAGTGTATTGTGCAAAATAATATCAAATGTATAACATTCACTATTTTATTGCATTGTAGCCATCGCCCCAAAATGGAAGCCATAAATTAAATAATATTGGTATCAACTATTAGCCATATGGTGAATCTTGGACAACCCTGGAAAACATAGTAACAAACCCATGCAAAACCAGCACTGCAAAAGTCAAACCATGAATCAAACAATATTGGTTTGAATAAACTATATAGTCTTTTCCCAATAAAGCCTTACCAAAAATGAAACAATATACCCTAAGGTAGAGAACGTCAATCAACACTTCCTTATACAAAACAATGCAACCTATATAAAATTAGCTATTTCATTGTGTTGCAACCATGGCCACAAAAAATATTACTTCCAATAGCGACGCATATGGAACACCCACAAAACACAAAAAACTTGCAATAATAGACTGATTCAAAGCCTCCACCATAAAATTTGAACCATAAATGAATCAATATTGGTTTCAAAAACAACCGAGTTGGAAAAAATCACAAAAAACACATGAGATTAAGTGTTTTTCCAACCATTGGTGTAAAATAGAAGCCATAAATGAAACAATGTAGTTTGTATATATATATATATATATATATATATATATATATATATATATGCTTGTGGCAAGCTATATTGTATGATTTCCCACCAATGCCTTATCAAAAGTTTTACTTGAACATTCGCTTTGTTTTTAGAGGGATTTAAGGGAATGTTTCCCTTGCAACCATCGGCACTACATGCAAAGCATACAACAATTAATGGCCATGCCATTTCGTTGGCCTTCTCTAACAATGTGTCAAATGCTTTTTATTTCAAGATCAAAGAAAAATGCACCCCTGGTTTTGGATGGGTTTGTTGCTATAAATTTTTGTGTTGTTCAGGTGTTGCCATGTGGTGTAGTGCTTCATTATACTTTTCTTCTCTGCACATATGTATGTATATAAAATTAAATGTAGACAACATTCATATATACTTGGGTAACTTATTGTAAGCATAAGAAGAATCAATTTTCCTTCGTACAATGTGTTGAAAAGCTCTTAGAAGTTACTCAAGGAAGAAGTTCTACAGAGGTGGTGGCATCAATGTTTGATATAGCAATGAAAATATGGTTTAAAATTCCAACAATGCTTTAGTTAGTGTTGTTGTTGTTTGTAGCTGCTATGACATACATCCAAATCTGCACACACCATTGTTCATCAGTGTTACCTTTACAACCATTCACACCGCATGTCAAGCAACAATGCTCTATGGAAATTGACACAAACTGTATATCATTACATTTCCATATCTACATTTTGTGTTTACATATATATGTGAAATATATTGCTACGAATCTAGCGAGGGAGTGCAATTATTGCATTATCCTAAAAAACACATAATAGGTTGCAGCGATCTTCAAAGAAATTCCACAATAGATAATTGGAGATCTATGTTCATAGCCATTTTTCCTCCTCACTCACACCTCTAATAGATGGAAATTCCACACAACCAGACCCAACAATTCCTTGTTTAAAATTACAAAGAAACTTGTTATTTTTCTGAGGATTTTAATGGCAGATGTTACTTATAATGTCCATAACATTGACTATTTTGTTGTGTTGCAACCATTGATGGTAAATGGAAGCCATAAATGAAACAATATAGCCTAAGGTGGACATCAATAGGAAAAAATGCCTTATACAAAACAACATGAACTCCATAACATTAACTATATATATATATGTATATATATGTATATATATACGTATATATATGTATATATATGTTTATATATATGTATATATATGTATATATATGTATATATAATGCATATATATTTTATTGTGATGCAACCATCGCCACAAAAACACACCTTCCAATAGTGACCAACATGAAAAACCCACAAAACACAGAAACCTCACAGTAACAAAACGATTCAAAACCTTCACCGAAAAATGTGAACCATAAATGAATCAATATTGGTTTCAACAGTAACACAAATAGAAAAATTCACCAAAAACATACTATATTAACTATTTTCCAACCATTCACACAAAACGGAAGCCATAAATGAAACAATATAGCTACATGGAGACTATAAGTGAAACAATATGGCCTAAGCTAGGCAACAAGAATCAACAATGGCCTATTAGAGATAACATATATTGCTTTCCAAACTATACTGATTTCAACAGTTGCCCAAATGAGAAAAAATGCAAGACACAACAATTCGCTCTAACAATTCAATGCAAAAAAATAAACAATATTGCCTTGCAACCATTGCGGATATACTGGGTTGATTAATGGAACAATATACCCAAACCTAGAGAGCTACAATGAAGAATGACCTATGGAAAATAAAATTGGTTTCTTGTAAGACTATGATGCTTTAAACAATGCCCTAGATGGAAAATCCTGCAAAAGACAATAATTCATAGTGGCAATCCAACATAGAAATCAAACAATGTTTCCTTCCAACCATCGTGGTTGCACAGAGAACACAAATGAAACAATATAATGTCAACTAGACAATATCAATGAACAAAGGCCTATGGAAAACATGAATTCTCCTCACAAAACTCTAGAAACAATTTTCCCAATATGCACCTCCAACCACACCTCTACCTAGTTGCTTCAAATGTTGTTGTCCCTACTTTCCAGAACTAGTATAGTAGCCTAGGTAATGCCACTATCAATAGGAGTGATGGACAATGTTTAATCGCTATGGAGAGATATGTATGTATGTCATAGAAGATGAAAACAACATTAATTCCATAGGACATTGATATTTTTTTCATTTAGATTAGGCTCTACTATTTCTCAATAGCATCTTATTGGAAACGAAACAATATAGCCGCATCTATAGACCAACAACTGAAAATGCCTTATGGACAACATCATATATTCTATACCATACACTATTGGATTGCAAATCAAATATGGAAGGATATTGTGAGAGCTGAAGACATAAAACAATTTATGTTATTCTCCTAACTTCAAAGAGATTTTTAGCACATTGAATGTGGGAAGCAATCTTTCTTATTATGCTTAATATGAAGCCTATTATTGCAAAAATTCCCCTTAAGGACAAAAGAAATAAGAGCTATCCTAGCAAAGAAATAAACAAGGGGATGAGTTTATATTAATGTTGTCTAAATCTTACTTTGCACACATGCATATGTGCACAGAGGAAAAGAACAATCAAATGCAGCAAAAGAAACCCATACTTTATTTTGTCTAGACACGTAGAAACTTATTACAAACACATTTTCCTACATACAATTGTATGAAGATGTTGTCTACACTAGGAACATTCAATTGCATGCATAGATGTTTCTATATATGTCTATGTAGATATATACATGCATAAAACCATGTCCACGAGTATATTTAGATAATGGTGATATATTTTTTCACCTAAAGAAGTTATAGATTTCAAATCCATTGATATGATGGAATATAATTATGTTGTAGACATCAGTAGAAAATGGAATCCATTAAAAGCATCCCACAAAATCACAATACCAACAAAAATTGCATAACATTAGCAATTTTATTGTGTTCTAAAGATAGCCACAAAATGCAAGCCATAAAGAGAAACCCACAAAGATTCACATTGAAAAACCAAAGCAAAAATATACCCATTTCTCTACAAAACCTTATGGAAAAATGGTCAATGTGTTTCACCTACTTGCGGGAATGTATGTAACTGATGGTGGATGCAAAGAACATTGATCTATAGTAATCCATAAGTTTTTTTGTTGGGACATCTTTAGAATCATAAGATTTGTTTTCCACTGTTCTATATTTAAATGTTTTCTGCATCTAATATCATTTATCTATATTTTTGTGGATAGTTGAAATGAAATCAGTTGCTATGATAGTAAATAATGGCTTTTGGATAACAACATAAACCCTATAATATTAACTATTTTATTATGCATTGCAAATGAGGGAATATAGCCAAAACTAGCGAACAACAATTAGATTGCATTATGGAAAACAACACAGACTATTTTAATAATATATTGCGACCATTTCCATAGAATGGAAACCATAAATGAGACAATATAAAATTTCCCTATGTAGATTTGTATGTATGTCAAAGTGGATTTGAGCAATGTACATGCATGCTCTTCCCAATGTTTATTATTTTCTAAAAATAGTTATTTGTCTAAAACTTGACAGGGCATACTTCAAATGATATACTTTATATTAACTCTTATATAGAACATTGAAGCCTTTTTCCTAATTATTTATTTTCCTTTGTATTCTTGGTGTCTCTAGGGAAAGAAAAGGAAGGATTTTAAAATTGAAACAATAAACTTGGAATAACAAATTGTTTGTTAAGTATTATTTAAATCATTGAAGCCCTTATTTTTATTAATCCTTTCATGTCGTATTCTTAATGCATGTGCAAAAAAATTGAGTACCCATGATTTTTGAAGTCATAGACCTTGTAGTCAGCTATTGGTTTTGCAACTCTCATCTTTTAAAAGAGTAGACCAAGCAATTTCAGTGGCCTCTACCTCTACCGAGGTTGGCGAACAATCCTTGAGCACCAATCCTGTAAGTTTGCTTCTTGTTTAGTTTTTTGTTGCTTCCAATTATATTGACACTTTCTCAAGTGCACCAAAAAAATCAAGAATATGCTTCAGTTGAATTATCAATTGCTCTGATATATGTTCTAACTCATTTATAGTTGAACTCTTTGTCTTTCCTTTCCCTTTCAATTTGTTGGCCATTTGGGAGTGACTTATGTTTTAGACGAGGAAATGTCACAACTTCCAAATGTGTCAATATTGTTGTTTGCTTTTAGAGTTGAATCATAGTCATAAATATCTCATTATTGCCACTATGTTGAATTTAATTGCCTTGTAGGCTACAAATGTGAATCCAGCCTTAACAACACATGTGATACAATCTATAGATGTAGGAGATGTTGTCCCATCTCCAATCCTCTAACTAATGTCTTTCCAAAAAATAGGAGGGGGTCAAAGCCCAGTTGACCAGTACAAAGTCGCCCTCTCTGATGGAACCCACATGCAGATAGGAACTTTGCCTACAAAATACAATGACCTTTTATTTACAAGGGCATTTAAAATAGGTTCGATTTTGTGCTTGAAAATCTATTTGTGTAGAAATTTGTGGGAATCAAGGTTAGATATAGTTCTGCCTTACTTGTACTTGTAGTTTTCTACTTCCTTGTTTGTGGGGACTTCCTTTTAAAGTATTTAATTTCGTTTCATTCCAAGGAAATTGTCATATACTATCCCTAGATGTCAAAATGAAAGATTTCCAGCTAATTGGAAAACCTAGATATTTTTTTAGAGATCAAGAAGAACAAATAGTTGGCTACAACTCATCCTCTCCATCCAAACGAGCCTCAACATTTGGAATTAATACATCCCCAAGGAAACAAGATGCTCCTATGAATATCAGCCCTGTTAAAGGGTTGAATGTTTACCAAACCAAATGGATGATAAAAGGTCGGGTAACAACAAAGAGGGAAACGTACCATTACAACAGACAAGTGTGTGAGGGCCAGGTATTTAGCTTTGATATTATTGACAATGAGGGAATGAAAATATAAATTGTGTGCTTCAATGACATAGCAAAATTGCATTATGATAGGGTTGAGGTGGGTCCTACTTATTATGTGTCAAAGGGATTGGTGAGACAGACAGACAAAAAGTTTAATAAGTTCAACAGCTAGATGGGAACCATTTTGGATCAAAACTCAATGTTAAAATGTTGTGATGATGGGGTATGTGCAGGATTACCATGGAAAAAGTAGGCCCTTAATTGGCGAAAAATTCAAAAAAATTAGAGTTAGGAAACTTGACGTAAAAATTTGAATAAGTTATCTATATTATTTCAAAAATATGTAAGAATAGAATCTATAGAAAATTTAATGTAGTTTCTAAACTACTAGGGTTTCTTTAAAAAAATTAAAATTATTTGGAGAAAATTTGAAATTTTAATGCGATAGTACTTAAATTTCAAGGAAAAATAAAAGTGGTGTAATGCTTGACCATGCTAACCACAATAAAATGATAATATTTTTATAATATTTTAGATATAAGTAGAGGACTCATGTCTTGATGTGATGCATATTTTTTTCAAGTAAATAATTAATTATGATTTTTTATTACAACTTTTAAAAATATAAAAACTCATATGTTTGACCACCTTAACTTGGTAAAACCTTCATGAAATTCAATTTATTTTTTTTTTATAGTATCAAAGCATAGAATGTGACACATGTTTTGTATTCAAAAAATATGATACCATTTGAAAGTTATAGATTTTTTCATTCGGACTATCAATCGGGACTTTAGTCATAATTCAAATAGAAAATGAATAATAATTATTTATTAAATTCAAAGTAAAGCATAATTTATATTGGTGAAAATCTGAGAATCTCCTTTAAAAACCCTTTTTGTTTCATCAATTTTGGGTAAAAATAAAGTTGCCAGCCACATACCCTACACATATCCATCATATCGCCACTTTTTGGCCCATCATGATCCTGCACATACCCGATGAGGCCTTTGAGCTAGAGAAAGTATTTAAATTCATCCCATTAAATGAAATTGAAAATTATAGAAATAACAGTTTGATTGATGTTATTAGCACTGTGGTGCATGTAGGAATGGTATCGACTATACAAAGAAAGGATCAGTCCCAAACAATTCAGAGAACTATTAAACTTAATGATTTTTCATCCTTTTCAATTGATGTTAATTTGTGGGGCTCAAAATGGGAAGTAAAGGGTGATGAGTTTGAGAGGTTGTACACCCTTGGTTCAGCTCTCATCCTTGCTATTAAAAATGCACGTGTTGGGTACTTCAGTGGAACAGTTCTAAACACAACCACAAGGAGTCTTCTATATATAAATCTTGACATAGTAGAAGCATATCCCTTGATCCAACAAGGAGATATTGATCCACCTACTGTTGAGCCCCTCTAGATAGTGCCTTGAAAGGTTGTTTTGGGCAATGGGAGAGTCACCATTGCATATATCTTGGATCTTGGCTTGCCAGAAACTTTACAAGCTACTATCAAGGCAACAATAAAATATATAAAAATTGATGCATTATGTTACGTTGCATGTTTGTTGCAGGTGAATAGCAAGAAATGCGAGAAAAAGTGTGAAAAAATTGAGAAAAATACATGGTTCTACAATAAATGCCAGACAACAATAGCTGACTGTGACTTTCAATATTTATTGTAGCTAAAGATGGAAGACCACATAGGCGAGCTTTGGGTAACTACTTTGTATGAGGCTACGACAAGCCTATTGCAAATGTCAGCAAAACAACTTTACATGTTGCAATATGAGTCTACCACTGTAATGATTGTTGAGTTTGTTATCAATTTTGTCACCTACACCTCATTTTTTTCACTATTCTAATTAAAACTCATACTTATAATTCATAAACAAGATCAAAACAACAATAGTGAAAGTTGCAAGGGTTAACTTTGAAGTTGAGTGCAAGTTGTTACTATCAAATTTGTCTACTATTTCCCCTATCGTGGAAGAGTCTCCAAAGATAGTTGTTGTACTTCCTTGAACACCAAAACAACCATGCCTAATTGTGAATTTTCATATTTCTTATAGTTCATGTTAACTGGACATTTACTTCATTTTCTTCCCTCACACTACTTGTCACATCAAAAATACCTTTCCTTTCGACTACTATTGCTTTGTTGTTGGTTTGACTAGTTATATATTAAGACAATGAAGTATAACTTATATTCTTTAAGAAAAAAAGATACACTTGTTTTCTTTTCTATTATTCATGAACTGCTTATAATTTTGTTTTGTTTTAAGTGTATATTTTTTATTTAATTTTATGTTGTTTATTTATATAGAGTTGTTGTCCTTTTTAAGAGAAGTATCAATATCTATAGTTGTTCATAAATCTACTTGTGGACATGGTTGTATGCACATTTACACTTATGTATGCATAATTTTATGTTGTTTATTTATATAGAGTTGTTTTCCTTTCTAAGAGATGTATCAGTATCTACAGTTGTTCAAATATCTACTTGTGGACATGGTTGTATGCATGTGTACATTTATGTATGCATATAGATAAATATACATGCATGCAATTCAAATTTCCTAGTACATGCAACTTTTTGGTACAGATGTGCATAGATAAATGTGTGTAATGGATATCTATGCATATATGCATGAACAATTCAAGATTTATAGGTATCTATGATTTTTTAAAAAGATAATATTGTTCTCATCTTGTTTTCAATGTTCTCAATGGATAGAATATCTTGATAGAGTTTTGTGTAGATATATATGTCTATGATGTATTTGTCTATGTAAGTATGTATGTCTAGGTATCCATCTAATGCTTCCCGAATGTTCTTGCTACTACTTTGTAATCCCTAAATATAGTGCAATGTTGGATATGGATGTGATGTGGTTCTTGGCTATAATGTTTCTTATGTATGTTCTATAGCTCAATCCACAACCCAACACTGAACAATGCCTTATTGAAAATATCATAAATTTCTCAATTACTTTGGTGAGTTTTAAATACAAAGTATTATTGCAACCATTGTCAATATATGTAGCACATACATGAGACAATGTTCCCATGGAAAGTTGTGCAAAGTGATACGTGTTTCCTCTGTGCAAGCAACATAGAAATATATGTGCATTTAAACATATATGTATTTCTTTCACATGTATTGACAAGTTTGGGTGTGCATATGTATATATGTCATTTGTAGAAACAATCGTCACCATGGTGGCACAAAATTTTCATAGTAGCTAAAGCTACAAACAACAATCAACAATTCCCTATGGAAAGTAACATAAACTATTCAATTGCTTTGGTAACTTTAAAACTCTAAATATTATTGTGCCCATTGCCAGTCTATGAAACATATATATGAAACAATGTTGTTATTGGTCTATTTTTATTCCTATGCAATGATAACCCCTATATGGAAATGATAAATGGAATGGAATTTATTGCTTTGCAACAATTGCCTCTATATGGAAACTTTTACCCAATATGCTATATGTGTGAACTTTGGATGGAATTTTGTCAGCCTTATCAGTTTTAAAGTTGCTCAACAATCACCAATGAAGATATATTTGCATCTACACCTACACCCACATATATCAATGTACATTTTTGTTTTCCACCTCCATCTTTATCAATTTCATTCATCCAATGCATAGATAGGGATCTGGTGCTTCGAAATAACTGGCCATTAAAAATTATGTAGCTCTTCTGTTGCATAGCATTTTCCTTCCTGTGTATGCAAATATGTATGTACATCAAAATAATTGTAGGAAACATATATTTCTAGCTTTGTTTAATGGTTGTAATAACCCCTTCCTTTTTTGTGTTTTGTGGGCTTTTGCATATGGGCCACTTTTGCAACCAATGTTTTTTTATTTATGGCCACGGTTTTCTGGTGATGGGTTGCAACACAGTAGTGGTGATAGTTGTGAGTAACACCTACCTATAAAATCCTCTTAAAACATAGGGGATGTCTACACAATCTTTGATATTGCATTGTTGCATGTCATTCTCTAAGTTTCCCATGTTCGGACCCAAAATATTTGTTAGTAAGGAGGGAAAGCTTCTCTGATAGTGCAAGTGCGATCATCAGCTGTGGAATTTTTGTGATGGTGGTTGGAGGTTATTTTGTGTTTTCTTTTATCTCTATACTTAAACTTCTACAAGGAAATTTATTCCTTCTTCCTATCATGCGTCCTTTTGTCTATTGGTTGAGAGTTTCCATCACATATAACAAAAGAATGGGTACCTATATTTCAATTGATACTTGTAATTTTGTTGTTAGAGATCCACATCATGCATTTATTGAAATTGCTTTTCTCAACTGAAACATGCAGTACTTGTTCTTTTGTAAAGTAATTGCTTAGTTTCTTAGCTTCTGTGGAGTTGGTTAGATGTTAATTCATGTTCTTTGCATGAGGCGATGGTCGCAAAAACTCTACAGAAGTTCCAGCTATGATAATTCTTTTCCCATTTCTTCCACACATGAATCTTGTATATAACACTTGAAAATATAATTTTTCATTCCAAGAGTGTCCCATAAAGTAGACATATGGATTAGTATGTATCAATGGTATTTGCATATGTTATGACATGCATACATACCTCTGCATAGTGCATATACATTGTCCACCACTTTGAACAATCACAACATCAATACTCCTTCACATGTTTGAAGACAATTTATGGGTATATTTGTGTAATAGCCTATGATGCTCCATAGGTAAATTTATTAGCATTGGAAGGAGCCTCAAAACTAAATTATTTGAATGATAGACTGTATATATGAAGTCTAATGAGGAACATTGATTTCAGCATTCATCAGAGCAGTGGTCACCCAATATTAGAGAGCAGGCCTCATTTTGTTCTCTTCCATTTTATATTTGTTGTGTGCAATTGAATTCCTCACTTGAATTGGGTTTTTTGTGATTACATGTAGATCTTCCTTTTTATTTTGCTAGATACTGCAAGATACATACTGAAAATTAGATAAATCAAACAAGTTGATTGTCTCCAACAATACTATTCAATGGCATCATCATCAAAAGTTACTCTTCTTTATGGTAAGTGAATTGCTTCTCCTTTTCTCTTCATCTCTATGCATATAGAATCTGCACCATCTCTAAATTCACTTCCTTATGATTTTTTATATGTGACATGTAATTGTGGTATTACATACATTCCACTTATAAATTATAGAGCCATTTAAATTTCATAATTTATATATTGCTTACCAATAAAACATTTTTGCGGCACCAAAGCTCACATTTCCCTTCTGTGTATGTATATTCCACTAAAACCATTTTAGATTGCAGTTACATTGTATTCATATACAAGATGTACAAATCTCCAAAATACCAAATAGCTTTACAATTCCACATTTTCATGCTATATGGACTCCACCTACATTCCATTTGTCTACAATGTAAGCCTAGATGTCTTTTTTTGCATTTCTCATTTCACAACTCCATGTCAATTTATTAAAAATGTATAACGTTGATTTCCACTAAACAAATTTTCTCAAGTGCCAAAGCATTGCCTTCATCATTGATCAAAGTGATGGACAATTAACGTTACTGCTTAGGGGTTTGGTGAGAGCCCATGATGCTTCATGACCCAATATGGTAGGGTGGAGAGCAAGCCTCCTTTTCTATGTCTAGACTTCAATCCATTTCGCGCAAAAGGTATTCCTAGATTCTATTTTCTTATTGTGTCCTACTAGAACTGCATTGCATCTTATTTGTAATTAATTGTATAAGTCTTTATATTTTTTGATTTATTTATTGTGTACGAATGGTACGTGTTTATTACACTAAAGTTCAGATAATCCTTTCATTCTTGCAGCTAGAAACAATCTAAACAATCATCCTTCACGAGCCTTCTAATAATAATTAGATCTTGTATTAAGTCAACAACAGCCGAAACATTGCTTTCACCATTGATCATAGTGTTGGACAATTTATTTTATTTCTCTAGGGTTTGGTGAGAGCACATGATGCTCCATGAGCCAATATGGTAGGGTGGAAATTAGGCCTTTTTTTCTTGTGTGCATACTACATTATGCCACATGCACCAAGTATGGCTAAATTATAATTGTTTCATTTGTCCCATTACAAGTACAAAGAAAAGTATGTTTTATAAAATATAGAACTTTGATACCTCCTGATTTACATATTGTCTATGAATTAGACATGAAAATTGCACTAAAATTCACACTTTGTATACATATAAGTTTTATATGGTCTTTCCTTTGCAGAAAAGGTTTTGCATAGGATAGTAGTTGTGAGTTTGAGCTTTTTGTGGTGATGGTTGTAATGGAATAAAATAGTTAATGTTATGCAATTCATATTGTTTTGCATAATCACCACACTAAACTTCACCCTTTCTTTTTATTCTTGTAGACCATACTCCAACCATAATCTAGAATTTGATGGACTAATGTGTTGCAAACAACCTTTCAGAATAATGATAGTGACTACAAAATTAGTTACGTCAAATAGACAATGAGATCCTAATGTACTCTATATTAATTGTAATAAGCAATATTCATTTCACCATTGATTAGAGTGGTGGGAAATGTATATTCTTTCTCGGGGGTTTGATTAGAGCCCGTGAGGCCCCATGACCCAATATGGTAGGGTGGAGAGTAGGCCTCATTTTTTTGAGTTTTATTTTATATTTTTATGTACAAATCTCTATGTTTCTGACAGAAGATTCAGAGAAAATTCATATGTTTTAGGTTGTGGTTACAATGCAATAAAATAGTTAATCTTATACACTTTGTGTTAGATTCCCCATATGCGCAACATAATGGGTCAAAGTCACATGTAGTTCTCCTAACAAAGTTTCTCTCTAGGAGCCTTTATTTGGGATTTTGACACAAAAAATCCCTTGTGCAAGAAATAAATAAGGGTACTATCATTTCCCACCCATGGGAGTTAACAACTCAATGTTTTGTTCATCTTAATATTATCTTACTCAAGTATATAGGTGGACTAGGTTTTGTCAATAATATTTTTGTCTCAAGTATATCTCCTCAAGCATGGAGACCCAACCATAACAAGGTACAAGTTTGTTAGGAAATTATGACTCAATCTAACCTTATGACATCAACAAAGAGTATACATCTATACAAGTAGCCAAAATATTGTTAAATATGCATCAATTATGTTGAAAGCCTAAACATGGATCTAGGTGGGGTTTCCCCACCCATATTATGGCTTAATTAAATAAAATATCATAATCATATAAAATATCCTTCTAGATCTCAAAATACATACAACAATATCCATGATCAATGTTTGAGTCATACTAGAGGTAAAAGGGCCATACTAAGCCATTTATATCATTGTATGAAGATGGTACAAAACATGACTATAGATGAGTTTACTCAAATAATTCAATTTAGCATGTTGAGATGGCACATTACTAAGATCAAGGCTTTATAATAGACATTACATACAATGGTCCCTATTATCATGCATCTATATACCTAGCTAGGCATTAAAATACTACCCATCATAAACAAAATATATTGGACCATAGTGTCTTATAAGAACAAATTCTCCAAATCAAATCTATACACAGTAGTTATGTAATGCATTATAGTCATTATGAAATAAGTTCAATACTGACTTTCTTATACTCCAAGGGTCAATAGATATTTTCTAATCATATTAAACCTTTACCCTAATACCCAATTCTAGAATTGCATAGCATGTCTTACTTTTGCATTAAGTAGGGAGGATAAAGCACATTAAAAGAATCAAATTACACATATTGTCACGACAATAGACTTTCCTAATGGTCCATAATCACCTGCACCTTAATATCATTTCAATATGATTAACACTTTTTAATATACTTGTAAAGAAATAACATCCATCACTACACTCTTTTCAACTTTATAATCATTACATGTTTCGAGAGTACTCCCTTGACACAAAGGATCCTTTAAATATTAGTCTAAGTATAAGTTTAACTTACAGATCAGTAAGGAATAAATAACATATTTAAGCATTTAGTGTTACAGTTATGCAACCTATAAATAGTTCCCAAGCCTTTTATTACCTTAAATATATCATGACATATATATCAACCACATGTTTGATAGATCTGGAAGGAATCCCCTTATAGTTATGTATGTAGTACACAATGTCGATTATAACCATCGTGTTATCATGACTTCTTATTCTATTGTATAGTGAACTCCTAAATATCACCAAAAGAGAGTTACATAATGAAATAGCATAGCTCAATGTATTGTTTTCATTTAATATAGTTTAAGGAAATAAATAAAATTATTCAACTATCCAAAATGACTATCTATATTTAAGTGTTCCATAATTCGTTTGAATGAAAATGTGAATTTCAATATGCATATATTCCATAATACTATATGTATCCCTTGTTATAAATATCAATAATTCTTATAGCTCAATAACTTCTACCAAAATCTCTTATTCTTTTCTCACTAGTATATCATGATATTCTTCTCTTATCTTTTCAAGTATATATTTATTTAATAATTTAATTGTGACAGGATAAAAGAATGTTCACAACTGCCCTAAGATCAAGTTAATTGCAGTAACTCAACCTTTAAACAAAAGGAGTATTTAGTTTATAAAGGGTCAAGTATATCTATATGAATTAGGAATTCTTAACCTCTTTCCAAAGACTACCTTTCTCATAAATACCTACCATGGCCAATATTATGTCATTGCACACTCTAAATAGGTAAATAAATATGAGAAGCTTTCTTGGAAAAGCTCTTTGGCATGGCCACTCCATGGAAACCCATTTTCTCATTGGCTACCACGAACTCGGAAATGTTCACAAGCTC
>VDFB02132428.1:0-20393 GCA_007258455.2 Sequoia sempervirens
CTAATAAGCCAAAGGTTTGTATACTTGGTATAGCCCACCGATATACCCCAGATTGGTGCGGAACACCTCTCCTTCTCGAGAGTGGATAGTTTAGAAGTTTGGTGGCACAAGCTCCCCTCCATGGCACTCACTTCTATGGGCACACCAACTTCAGATTCTTGGGTAGTCACTTCCCAAGAACTGCTATCTCTACTCAAGGGGATTAGTAGTGAGTATCTTCGGGCATAATACTATACCCTACACTATACCAAGCAACAGCTGAAAATGGTTGGCCTCTAAAACAATAGGTGTTTAGTAAGGGAATCTGCTCGAGTGGCCACACATGGGGCAAGAGATTAATCACCAATTAGGTGGCACTCCAGCCTGAAGAGGTTATGCTCAACAAGGTTTATGGGAGTACTACTCCGTCCGTGTGACACATCCGCACTCGTGGTACTTGAACTTTCCTCAAGCACCCATTTTATATCCTGGTTGGAAGTGGCTTGGCTTTAGCCTGTTACTAGTCGAGTTGTCCCTTAAGGTGAGTACTTTTTCCCTTAAGGCAGGCCCATTTCTAGAAATAATAACCATTTCTCTTACACCTAGGATTGCTCAAAAGTGCAAGGGGAGAGGATACTTTGATTATTAAGTCTTAAGGTTTATAACAAATAAAAATGGGTCTGGTTTTCTGATCACCAAGTTTTCATAAGGTGAGAGCATAATCACCTACCATTTTTTCAAACACAATCAAACACTTGCAAACAAAGTTCATTTTAGTGCACCAATGAAAATGTTCCTAAACTAAAAATCACAAACAAATGGTTTGAATGATAAATCTTCAACAAACGTAGCTACAAATCACATGTTAGTAGTTTGGATATATGCCTTTGACCCATGAAAATTCCAATGCCACATGTTGCAAATCAATATTAGTAACACGAGAAACCTATGCTAGAAAAAAAAATAGTATGCTAAACAGAAAATAACAAAAAAATAGAAAAAAAAATGCAAAACCGAAAAGGACAAAAACAGAAAAACCAGAATGCAAAGGGAAAGAAAATTCACAGGAAGATTTGTCGCATCCGAGCGAATGCGTCACTATGTGACAGTCAGATGCATCATGTTTTTGTTGAATGTGTTGTTCTATACTGCCAATGCGTCACCTCAGAGCGATTGTGTCGTTTTATAATTCGAATGTGTTGGGATGCATCAAATGCGGCACAGGAAAACTCAAATGTGTCGTTCCGTACCTATACCTACAAAAATGACATAAAACACAAAAACTGTACGAAACAAAAAAAGAATAGTCGAGTTCACCAATGTATCTATGGGTTATTTTCCTAAGGTTAAATTATCATAAATTAAAGCACAAACCCAAAGAAAGTAATGAAGTGCAAAGGAAATATAAATTAAAAACACAAAATGGAACAATCTCACCAAGTGTCTTCAATCTCCATGGCTGATCTTCATTACACCTTCTAACTTGTTGGAAAGACGTGTTGCCCTCATATTCAAAGTACGAGAAATTTGAAAATAAGACTATGTCCTACACAAGCTTTGAAGGATTTGGAATATGAAAAAATGAAATCTAAATTTCTATGACAAAATGACTCTAATGCCTAAGACAATTATGCCAAAATCATAAAATGAAAATGCAAGCATCTATGTGTTGTTGTGAGTATGTGTAAGTGTCTAAGTGTAATCGAAATTGTGAGAAAAATTGGCATTTTATAGAAAATGCAATTTTGGACGGATGAATGAGATTGAATTTTGATAGAAGCCTAAAATCAGAGGATGAGATTTAATGTGACAAATCCTAATCAGGGTTAGGGAAAAATTATTAAATGAGTGGTCGAGATGTCATCTGAGAAGATCAAATCGGCAGTGGAGAATAAATGAGATAATTAGTCAGAAAAATAAAGATTTTCGAAAATCAAGAAAATAAAGACTGCCTGATTTGTGAGATTCGAAAAATCAAGAAGATAAGAGTTGAACTGAAAAGCGGATTTGAAAAATTAAGAATCTGCTCAATTACTTGATTTTTTGGAAGAAGATTACCATTTTGAATATGGATTTTGTGCGATAATAAATAATTAATTTTCAGATTATTTACTAAAATGAACTAACAGTGAAGAAAGTGATATCGTTTTAAATAATTTATTTATTTAAAATGAGGGAAATGTTAAATTTGGCAATTAAATAATTAAAGATAATTATTTAATTTAGAGGATATGATCAATAATTAAATAAATTAATAAATTCATTTAATTATGAGAATTAGTGACATATTAAATAAATAAATATAATTCATTTATTTAATAATCAGGAAGAATAAATGAACAAAGATAATTGAATAAATTAATAAATTTATTTAATTGTAAGAAGATAATAGACCCTTAGTGACGTATTGAATAAATAAATAAAATTTATTTATTTAATAATCATGAAGAATATAAGAGACATGAATTAATTAAATAATTATAAATTATTTAATTAATAGTCGAATGTGGACCAAGGACATAATTAAATGTCATAATTATGCTAGGACAAAAGTGGTAAAATAGAGCTTGCAGGCCTAGGTCATTTTTATATGTCTACACTCGTTAGCCCAAATGGGTTTGGTTATGTGGGAGCTCTTGAGGGTCAACACTTTGTTGCCTGAGATGATCCAAGTTTGATTTGATTTTGTCCATGATAAGGTAAGGTTTCAATTTTTGTATTTTTTCTCCATATGGCCCCACTCTTTGGATCTATCTATTTCTATCTCTTACATTTTAGCATAGGCAAAATCAGAAGGAATCAAATGTTTTGTTGAGATGAAAGGAAAACATCTACTATAGATTTTCACTCAATATTAGCCATTAAGTGATTCGAAGGAATAAAATGGAATCAACCATTAAAATCCTTCATAAAATGGAAGTAAAAAGATAAAATGAGTATTATGCATGATCATTATAAGATTTAGAATTAAAACAAGTTAAGCTCTAGGTTTTGTCACTCACTTTACTCTCAGAGAGTTATCTAGAATGCCAAAATTATTGAAAGGCAACTAGTTATCTATGCCAAAAATGATTTGGATAGAGCGTTGAATTTTGTTTTTTTCCTTTAAATTTGAAATGAAATATACAAAGAATTTCATTATATTTTGTTTTTACTAGGGAAAAGGATTAGCTGGCAAAATAAACAAAAATAAAAATTGTGAAAGATCAAAATGAAAGATTTGGGAATGTTATCTCACTAAGAGCAAGATGTTACACATAAATAATTACTAGTATTGTAAGAAAGAAACATTTTGTTGTAAAGCCATTGCCTGCAAATAGCTCTTTTATCACAATCCTTGCCTTGAAATTGTAAAACAAGTTACTTTTGTTGTAGCTATAATAAAGTAAGACCAAATAATGTTCACACACTCTTTAAGCAAGAATAAATGTTCTATTGTTCTAGTGAGTTTTCCATGTCCTTGTTGTGTGTATTAAATTAATTATAGAAATTGGGTTGGAGTTAATCAAAGCTCCTATTTATGTCATAGATTGTTTCATCATCAAAATTTTGTGTTGATGTGAAGCCCTTGGGAGTCTTGTTCTCTAAGATTTTTTGATTAAGGCTCATGTTTCTTACTAGTGGGCACAATAATAATCCAATTGATTTCAAGAAATCTCTTCAAGTCTATACCGTTGGTTATGTATGTTTGATTTATTCAAGTCAGTCTGTCACACAACACATCACATCTATACAAAATATATTGTCATAAGATTGGTTATATACCCATATGTTTAAGGCATCTATATTCTTTGTCTTATGAATCCAAAGTTATTTACTAGGCTCTTTTACAAGTTCATGCTCCATGAAGCCTTACAAACTTTCTCCTCAATCTCATGAGTTTAAACTAATGTTTGAAATTTAATATTATTGAAACTTTTCTCCAATTCTTGGTTGCAATTTATGCATCTTCTATTCTGGCTTTATCAAATTCCAAAATGATAATTCATGTTTATTCGATCCTTTTGGTACTGTGTTTCTTTTATTGGTGTAGAGAACAACTAGAGAAGATACTTCATAAAGTGGTCTATATTACTAGAGGAGATGTTATATATTTCAAATTTGAAAGCTTATGGTTACAATTATGAAAATTTCTCTCAAAGCCTTTTATTCAGCTATATAAATTTGATGTGGATTTTGGATGTCTTATAAGGTTGGCACTCTAATTTGGATAGAGGGAGCATACTTCACACTCGAAAGCATTCACAATATAAAGAAATCATTACTTGAGATTTGAGAGGAAAATGAGAACTTTGAAAATGTTGAGCCCTTAGGAAGAGTAGTTTCTATTGTAACTGTTGTAAATGCATAAAATATCTCATTGTAGCGAATGGATCATTGTCATTTAGGGTTTTTGTCTTCCTATTAGAGGACCATTTTCCTCATTTCTATGATTTTGAATAGTATAAAATCTTTGGGGATGACAACCCTTCCATGTAGCATAGATTTTTACATCTAATCTATGTAAAGTTGATGTTATCAATAGATAAAATTTTCGTGTACAAAATTTTATCCTCTTAAAGAATAGATAAAATTTGTTTTTCCTAATCTACTTTATGTTCTATATTAACATCTAAAATAAATGAAACCATGGGTGAAAAAATAGAGATAGTCTCAATGTCATGCACTAGTATCCAAAGTATTATGAATAAATTGAAATTCTAAAATGTTGGATTCACAAGATAGTGGTAATTTTTAATTTTATGCATCATCCTCAAAATATACAAATATGCACTCAAGACATACCTAGATGGTTATAAATCACCTAAATTATTAATAAGATGTGTATAATTTAACACAAAGTCTATGTAATAAGTAGGCAATAACATTTGTATTATTGACAAAAGATGTGCCACGATTTTTTTCGTTCATCTACCAAATTAATGTCATCATCATATGAACAAGGGGTACATCATTAGAATATAGTGACAACAGATTGTCCCCTATTAGTTATTCTAATGATGTCTCATGTCCGCTTTTCCTACACAAGGGACAATGTGTTTTCCAACACTGCAAACAATGTGAGCATTTTTTTGTTCCAATCATATCAAGAAAGTGAAATGTCATTTTTACTGTAACCAAAGAGTTGTTCTAAAACTTGAAGGAATACTTCATTACATAACTGACAAGGGACAGTGTGTTTTCCAACACTACAAATTCATAAGGAAATAATTGACAAGGGACGGTGTGTTTTCCAACACTGCAAATAATGTGAGCATTTTTTGTTCCTTGTTGGAAAAGACACTATCCCCTATTGGAAAACACATTGTCCCCTATTAGTTATTTCCAATGTTGGAAAACACACTGTCCCCTATGAATTATTTCCAATGCTGGAAAACACACTGTCCCTTGTTAGTTACTTCTAGACATCTTGCATTCTAATGATGTCCCCTATCCACTTTTCCTACACAGGGGATAGTGTGTTTTCCAACACTGCAAACAATGTGAGCATTTTTTTGTTCCAATGATATCAAGAAAGTAAACACATTGTCCCCTGTTAGTTATTTCCAATGTTGGAAAGTGGAAAACACAATGTCCCATGTTAGTTATTTCTAATGTTGGAAAACACACTATTCCCTGTTAATTATTTCTAGACATCTTACATTCTAATGATATCCCCTGTCCACTTTTCCTACACAGGGGATAATGTGTTTTCCAACACTGCAAACAATGTGACCATTTTTTTGTTCCAATCATATCAAGAAAGTGAAATTCCATGTTTACTCTAACCAAAGAGTTGTTCTAAAATTTGAAGGTGGACTTCAAATTACATAACTGACAAGGGACGGTGTGTTTTCCAACACTGCAAATTCATAAGGAAATAATTGACAAGGGACAGTATGTTTTCTAACAGTACAAATAATGTGAGCATTTTTTTGTTCCCTATTTGAAAACACATTGTCCCCTGTTGGAAAACACACTGTCCCTTGTTGGAAAACACACTGTCCCCTGTTAGTTATTTCCAATGTTGGAAAAAACACTGTCCCTTGTTGGAAAACACATTGTCCCATGTTGGAAAACACACTGTCCCCTATTGGAAAACACACTGTCCCTTGTTAGTTATTTCCAATGTTGGAAAACACACTGTCCCATGTTGGAAAACACATTGTCCCCTGTTAGTTATTTCCAATGTTGAGGTAGACAGAGAGAGGTAAGGTTGAAGGAATAGAGGGAGAGGTAGGTAGAGAGAGTGAGGAAAATATGCAACACATTTTTTTCCTCATCTCCATTGCTCTTACTTGTTAACACCCCTACTATTCATTGTCATGATCTTCTAACATTTTTTCATATCTTTTACTAGAATCTTTAGATCAGTTGCTCCCTCATCAACCCTTAGGATAGAAACATACCTTTCTTGGATAGATTTTTCAATGTCTTGAATACTTTTAAGTAGCTTTGTAGCCACTTTTTTCTCAGCTTTGAGAGTGTCTTTACGATTAGAGAATGTAGATTTTTCTTTTAAATAGTTCTTTACAATACTTGTCTACCTTTTTAGATAATCCATTCATGTCTCCACCCAACTAATTCTCCTTTTTTGCACTTAGATCTGATTTTTCCTTTTCCTTTTCATCTATTTCCAATTGTATTTGTTCCATGGATTTCTTAAGTTCAAGAATCTTTGAGTTCATTTGTTCAACTCCACTTATAGTATCATCTCTCACATTCTTTACTTGCACAAATTCATATGCAATACAAAACCTCTTGACTTTTTCCACTTCTACATTGCCATTTTCCCATTGCACATACTACACATGCACCTTCCTCAACTTCTCAAGAGTGGGAAGAATCTTTTAAGTCAATACACTATCTATCTCATTCACTTTGGTCTACTTCTTCAGATTCCTTTTCCATTTCAATTTCTCAAGAGAAGAAAGAATCTCTTAATTCAATAAATTATGTGTTATTATTCTTCCAAACCATTCCATCCATTCCATCCACCTATCCATTATCCATATCCCTTCCTTCCATTCCATGTCCACCATCCATCCATTTCTTTCCACCCCTCCTTCTCCTCCCTCCTTCTTCCCCTATCTCCACTCCCTCTCTACCTACCTCTCCATGTCTCCCTTATTTCCTCTCTCTCCCTTTATTCCTCCCATGCTACCTCGCTAGACCTATCCCTCCCCCCATTCCTCTATACTTTTCTCTATCACTCCTCTCTCACCATCCCTCCTAACCTTCCTTCATAGTACACACTTCACATTGTACATCACATTGTACATGTTGCTTCATATAAGAAATTTCTCAATGTCAACAACCAACATTTTCTCATTATCCAAAAGAAGACCAAAGTGTGTGTTGCTTAATTTAAGAAATTGCTTCATATAATTAGTAGGGATTTCATGTAGGGTATCCTTAATAGTAGGTACTAGAATATTAAAGTAGAGAGAGTGAGGGGAGATAGGGAAAGGACAGAGGGAAGGGGAGAGATAAGTAGATAGAGAGGGGAAGTTGGGGAGGAGAGATCTAGGTAGAAAGAGAAGTGGGGTGGGATGTATTGAGGGGAAGGTAGGTAGAGAGGGAGAGGGTGAGTGGAGATAGAGAGAGGAAGGGAGGTAGGTAGATATTGATGTGTTTCTTATTACAGTGCTTATACATTTAAAATCATGCAAATCATGGACACATCAAGGGATTTCAACGATATTGGGTGAATTTTTTATTTAGTTTTGAATATCATTTTTGTCTAACCTAGATGGTTTATTAATATGGATAGTAATTAAATTAATTTGAGTTTATTAATATGGCTAGTAATTAAATTAATTTGAATATCATTTTTGTTCAATAATCTTTGAGTTCATTTATTCAACTCCACTTATAGAATCATCTCTCACTTTCTTCTCTTGCACAATTTCACATGTAGTACAAAACCTCTCAACTTTATCCACTTTTGTATTGCCATTTTCCCATTTCACATACTGCACTTTAATCCACTTTTGTGTGTGTTTGTGAGGGAGAGAGAGGGGGAAGGATGGAGATAGGAAGTGGTAGGTGGGAGGTATAGAGGGAGGGAGAGAAAGAGGGAAGGAGGGAAATAGGAAGTTGTAGGGTGGGAGGGATAGAAGAACCCAAAATGGACTTAGTAGGAGGGGGAGATGTGATGGTGGATTGTGGGAAATAGGAACCAAAATATGTATAAAATTAATCAATTGAGCCTTCTTCAATTTTTTAATTAATCAATTATAGTGTAAATATGGACAACATTAATCATTTATAGTTTCATTAGTTTCATGTAGTAGTTAGTTCTATCAATCCAATAACTTACTTTATTTGAGTTTTTTTTTTGTATTGCATTCATCTTCACCACAATCTCCTTATGTACCTTCTCTTGCACTATGCGGTAAATTTAATTACTTGTCATTCCTATCTCACTCTCATATCTATTATCATGAAGGATTTTTTAAATAGCATGCACTAGAACCTTGTACCTAACCTTTATGTTTTAGGGGAGGTGAGAATTTCATGAAAGCATTGGTTGCATCAATGAGATATGAGAGATGATGCTATAAGTGGAGTTGTAAAAATGAAGTCAAAGATAGAGGTAGGAATAGAAAGAGGCAAGGAGTTCCATGTTGAATATGAAGTATAATTTCAAGTATTGAGGGAGGTCAAGTATACAGGCATTTTTACTAGCTTGTGGAGAATGGTTTACGTAAGGATCATAGCGCAAAGGCTTAATATTTTGATGTGGTCCCTTATATCAAATTTCTTTTGAATATAAAACCAAATTTGTCATCAACATATAACATGTGAGGTTTGTGGTGATTTTTTTTTCACTCTCTATATTTCTATTATTATAATGTAAGAATCTATTGAACCTATTGGTACATACACTTTATGCTCTAAAAAATTTCATGTGCCTTGTCAATTTTTTTTTCATGAGTGTCTAACTCCATTGTGGATGGTCATCCATGGTAGGATTTGCCAATAAATGTCTTATGTTGGAACCCAAGACATTTCTATAAAGAACTATGCCATGTAGTATGAATACCTACAATGAAATATTGTTGTATGTAGAGGATGGTATCATCCTTAGTATGTGGTTGCACAACATTGTATACATGAATTTGATGTACAAGAATGTATTTGACCCTATCCATTTGGTTTCTTATCTACAATTGAAAGCCTATAGACTAGTTCCTTTATATATTTAACATGGTCCAAAATGTCTACAAAAAGTAAAAAAATCATGGATCATAGTCATAAATAATGGATGTTGGTAAACCAAAATTAACCCAAATATGAGTGAAGAAAAGACACAAGACATTTATCATGGTGAGATTTTTATGCATGTGATATGATGGACATCATGGAGAACCCATCGACCATAATGCATATTTACTCATGTTTTTGATTTGTTGTAGGTATTATGTTCAAGAAATCCATGCTAATGGATTCTTATGGTTGTGTTAGAATTTCAAGAGTGGTGTAGATTCCAAGCTTTCTATTTTTAGGGATGGATGATTTGATAAACTATTTGAATGTCATAAACTATTTTTCCAAGACCTATATTTGAAATTAGTTATGACTAGATCATAATAGAGGGGAATCGATCAGAAAATCATCAAATCGAACAAACGTCAACGCTTTTGCGTCCGGATCAATCAAAAATCATCCGTCAGGCGGATCCATCCAGAAAATCAAATCTGGGCGAGAGATCAATCGCGTCGAGATCCAGGATCAGCGTCGAACAAAATCATCAGGTCGGAGCAGGACGATATTTTTAAAAAGCGATCATCCCGTCATCCGGAAAACCAGTGAGACCCAAAATGGACTTAGTAGGAGGGAGAGATGTGATGGTCTATTGTGGGAAATAGGCACCCAAAATGGATTTCAAGAGATCAATATTTTATAGAAAATAATTAGTAGGGATTTCATAGGGTATCCTTAATAGTACACACTTCACACTATACATGTTGCTTCATATAAGAAATTGCTCAATGTCAACAACCAACATTTTCTCATTATGCAAAAGAAGACCAAAGTGTGTGTTGCTTAATATAAGAAATTGCTTCATATAAGTATTAGGGATTTCATAAGGTATCCTTCATAGAAGGTAGTAGAATGTATTAAATGAAAAAGGAATCTACTCTAAAAGCACTTGAAAAGAAGAAGACCAAATTGAATGAGATAAATAATGTATTGACTAAAGAGATTATTCCTACTCTTGAGAAGTTGAGGAAGGAGCATGTGCACTATGTGCAATGGGAAAATGGAAATGTAGAACTAGAGACAACAAGTGTGTTTTCAACACTGCAAATAATGTTGGAAAACACACCATCCCCTGTTAGTTATTTCCAATTAGTTATTTCCCTGTTGGAAAACACACTGTTATTTTTTTGTTCCCTGTTGGAAAACACGTTGTCCCCTGTTGGAAAACACATTGTCCCCTATTGTCAGGGACAATGTGTTTTCCAACAGGGGACAGTGTTTTTTCCAATAGGGAAATAACTAACTGGGGGCAATGTGTTTTCCAACATTATTTACAGTTTTGGAAAACACATTGTCCCTTGTGGAAATAATTGACAAGGGACAGTGTGTTTTCCAACACTGCAAATAATGTTGGAAAAAACATTGTCCCCTATTAGTTATTTCCAATTAGTTATTTCCCTATTGGAAAACACACTGTCATTTTTTTGTTCCCTGTTGGAAAACACACTGTCCCCTGTTGGAAAATATACAGTGTCATTTTTTTGTTCCCTGTTGGAAAACACACTGTCCCCTGTTAGTTATTTCTAGACATCTTACATTCTAATGAAGTACCTTGTCCACTTTTCCTCCATAGGGGACAATGTGCTTTCCAACACTGCAAACAATGTGAGCACTTTTCCTACATAGGGGACAGTGTGTTTTCCAACACTGCAAATTCATAAGGAAATAATTGACAAGGGACAGTATGTTTTCCAACATTGCAAATAATGTGAGCATTTTTTGTTCCCCCTTGGAAAACAAATTGTCCCTTGTTGGAAAACACACTGTCCCCTATTAGTTATTTCCAATGTTGTTCTAAAATTTGGAGGTGGACTTAATTACATAATTGAAAAGGGACAGTGTGTTTTCCAACACTGCAAATTCATAAGGAAATAATTGACAAGGGATAGTGTGTTTTCCAACACTACAAATAATGTAAGCATTTTTTTGTTCCATCATATCAAGAAAGTGAAAAACACACTATCCCCTGTCATGGGACAGTTGGAAATGTCATTTTTACTGTAACCAAAGAGTTGTTCTAAAATTTGAAGGTGGACTTCATTACATAATTGACAAGGGACAATGTGTTTTCCAACACTGCAAATTCATAAGTAAATTATTGACAAGGGACAGTGTGTTTTCCAAAACTACAAATAATGTGAGCATTTTTTTGTTTTGATCAAATGAAGAAAGTGAAATTCTAGTTTTACTGTACCAAATAATTGTAGATGGAGAGTGAGAGACAGAGAGACCTAAGATGAAGATGGAGAGTGAGAGACAGAGAGACCTGAGAGGGAGAGTGAAATTCATGCGGATAAAGGCGGGATCAGATCCGTCGGATTTCAGATCAGTCAGGATTTCCGGATCAGAATCCATCAAAGTCGAGATCGTCGGATCAGACAGCAGATCAATCCAGAAAAGGAGACATGGAGAGGTAGGTAGAGAGAGGCAAGGTTGAAGGAATAGAGGGAGAGGTAGGTAGAGAGAGAGGAAAAGATGCAACAAAAAATTTTTCTCATCTCCATTGCTCTTACCTATTAACACCCCCTACTATTCATTGTCATGATCTTCTAACATTTTTTCATATCTTTTACTAGAATCTTTAGATCAGCTGCTCTCTCATCAACCCTTAGGATAGAAACATCCCTTTCTTGGATAGAGTTTTCAATGTCTTGAATACTTTTGTGTAGCTTTGTAGCCACTTCTTTCTCAGCTTTGAGAGTGTCTTTACAATTAGAGAATGTAGATGTTTCTTTTAACAAGTTCTTTACAAGACTTGTCTATCTTTTTAGAGAGAGAGAGATGGGGGAGGGAGAGGTAGATAACTAATTTTCAAATATATCTCTCCCTCCCTCTATTATCTAGTGATAACTACTTTTCAAATCTATCTCTCCCTGCCTCGCTCACTGACTAGTACCTTATGTTATTTCTACAATTGTGAAATTTTATATGGACTTGGATATTCTAACCTTTTCAATTTTAACTTATCGACCATCTCTTTTGGTGCTAAAATATATTTACTACCATTGTTTGAATTTATAACACTTATATTTAGTCTTGTATATATTTCTAAAGAGACTTCTCCTTTGTACTAGTTCTTTATCGATACCATCACTGTTTCAAAAAACTCTAGTTGCTCTATCACTTTCTTCTTTAATAATTCATAGCTTTTATAAGGCATTTGAATATTTCAAACTCTCATCCACATGCCTTATAAACACATTTGAGGAAAATTTTGAATGATTAATTATGATTATTGCATCAATTACATGGTAAAAGTGAGCCTTCAATTGTTCAATTAATCAATTATAGTGTAAATATGGATAACATTAATCATTTATAGTTTCATGCAATGGATTAACATTTGCAATGATGATAGATGTTATGTTTAGGGTTTAGGGTTTAAGGTTTAACCTAATGGATTAATACAACGATGATGATGGATTAACCCAAAGAGAGACATAAAGATGGTGTTGAAAGACCTTATAATGAAGAAATTGAAGAAAGAGGAAGTAGTAGTTCATAATGAAATAAAAGAATACATGAATAATAGATAGATGGAGGATGATATGGTAGATGCAGTGAAACAACCTTCATCATAGAATTAAGGTTGTATAGAGAGAGAGAGAGAAGTAAGGTTGATTCATCATTAGTGCCTCCTTCTCCTATATTATTTAAGATGCCTTCTCCTATAGAATTTGATTCTTTCAACATATGTTGCTCATTCTAGTGAGCTCTATTTTGAAATAGAGAAAGATCTTAGGACTTCAACTCTACTTGAGATTTCAAATGTGAAAACTTCTTTTGCAATGGAAACAATGTTGCAATTTCTACTTCAATTCCCTCCCACCCTACCACTCCCTATCTCCCTCCTTGCCTCTTTCTCTCCCTCTATCCCTCCTAGCCTACTATCTCACTCCTTCCCTCTTTCTCTCCCTCCCTCTATCCCTCCCACCCTACCACTTCTTACCTCCCTACATCCCCCTCTCTCTCTCTCCCTTAGATTAATAAATTTATATTAGCCTAAAATTAACCTAATGAATTCATGCAATGATGATATATGTTAGGTTTAGGGTTTAGGGTTTAAGGTTTAACCTAATGGAGAGAGAAATAGAGGAATGAGAAAGATATTTAGTGTTAATTTGGGAGGGATAAAGGTACACATATAGAGAGGGGATGGGAGAGGTATGCATATGAGGAGTGAGGGAGGGACAGACGGACGGACGGACGGATAATGTGAGGGGTAGGTGGAGAGAGGTTGAATTTCTATGAGGGAGAGAGAGAGGGAGAGAGAGGTGAGATATAGAGAAAGAGAGTAGAGAGGTAGGGGAGAGAGAGAAGTGAGAGAGGTGATAGATATATGAGATAGAGAGAGAAGTAGAGAGGTGTGGAGGAAGTTGGAGAGATTGAGAGGGAAGGAGGGAGGGAGAGAGAAAGATGTATAGAGTGATAGGTTACATAGCAAGAAGTAGAGAGAGAAGGTGGGTGAAAGGAGGAGAGAGAGAGGGTGGAGGGAGAGAGAGAGGTGAGATAAAGGGAAGTAGAAAGGGAAGGAGAGAGAGTGGGAGATAGAGAAAATTAAAGAGGGAGGGAGGGGGAGATAGATATAAATTTCCTATTTGAGACTTATATAATCTATTTATTATTATATAACCTTGGAGATGATTACCCAGAGGAATTTTCCCTAGTGCCCCATACTATAATTCTATTTAGGAGGTAACTAAGGCTTAGAAAACTAGAGTGAGAGAATAGGGAGGGAGAGAGAGAGGGGAAAGAGAGGGAGACAGGAGAGAGAGTAAGAAGGATGTGTGTGAGGGGAGAGGAGGAAAGGAGGGAGATAGGGGTGGTGGGGAGGGATAGAAGGATCCAAAATAGACTTAGTAGGAGGGAGATGTGAGCCTTTTTTTGTTCTAATCAGATGAAAAAGGGAAATGACATTTTTACTGCACCAAATTTTAAGTCCCTTATAAGTTTTTGAAATAGTTTTCAATATCTTTGAAAGAATTATATCTTCCTCTTCTTGTTCATCCACAACTTGTTCAATAAAGAGTGCATTCTCTAGATTGCTTATTTTTCTTTAAATTTCTTAATCATAACTTTGATCACAAACACAACCAATGTATAAATTATAATCTTTTGATGATAAGTAATACAATGCTCTTCACAATGTGCTACATGCAACCTCTCTCCACCTAGCCCTCCCTCTCTCCCTAACTCTCTCTATACAAGGGACAATGTATTTTCCAACACTGCAAATAATGTGAGCATTTTTGTGTTCCAATCAAATACAGAAAGTAAATTGCCATTTTTACTGTACAAAAGATATTGTCATAAGATAGGTTATATGCCCATGTTTTTAAGGAAAGCTATATTCTTTGTCTTATATGAATCCAAAGTTATTTCTAGACATCTTACATTCTAATGATGTCCCTTGTCCACTTTTCTTACACTAGGGATAGTGTGTTTTCCAACACTGTAAACAATGTGAACATTTTTTTGTTCCAATCATATAAAGAAAATGAAATATCATTTTTACTATAACCAAAGAGTTGTTCTAAAACTTGAAGGTGGACTTCATTACATAACTGAAAAGGGACAGTATGTTTTCCAACACTACAAATTCATAAGGGAATAATTGACAAGGGATAGTGTGTTTTCCAACACTGTAAATAATGTGAGCATTTTTTTGTTCCCTATTGGAAAACACACTGTCCTTTGTTAGTTATTTCCAATGTTGGAAAACATACCATGCCCTGTTGGAAAACAAATTGTCCCTTGTTGGAAAACACACTATCCTCTGTTAGTTATTTCCAGACATCTTACATTCTAATGATGTCCCCTGTCCACTTTCCCTACATGAGGGATAGTATGTTTTCCAACATTGCAAACAATGTGAGCATTTTTTTGTTCCAATCATATTTCCAATGTTGGAAAACACACTGCCCCCTATTAGTTATTTCCAATGTTGGACAACACACTGTCCCCTGTTAGTTATTTCCAATATTGGAAAACACTCCAAATAATGTGAGCATTTTTTGTTTCAATCAAATGAAGAAAGTGGAATGCTAGTTTTATTGTACCAAATTGTTGTTCTAAAATTTCAAGGTGGACTTCATTACATTGTTGGTGTGTACAAATCAAAAAAATTTAATAAGGAAATATCTAAAAAGGGACAGTGTGTTTTCCAACACTCCAATAATGTGAGCATTTTTCATAAGGAAATAATTGACAAGGGACAGTGTGTTTTCCAACACTACAAATAATGTGAGCATTTTTTTTCTATTGATTAGTTTTATTTATCACCCACCTAGAAATCCTCCTCAAGTTCTCCACCCTTGAACTTAGAAAAGGAATAATGCAATCACTCTCAACCCATTGTGTTTTCCAACCTACAATTATTTTGTGCATTTCTTTTTCCATCATACGAGGAAATTGAAATACAATTTTTACTATAAGTAATAGTTGTGGTAAATTTTGAAAGTTCCATTCATCACATTAGGAGGGATAGTGAGAGATGAGAGATAGGGAGAATTATTTCCAATTGTATTTGTTTCATGAAATTCTTAAGTTTAAAGAAGATCTTTGACTTCATTTGTTCAAATCCACTTACTTAGCATCATCTCGCTGCGGCTTGCAAAAAATTTTATAACCATATTTCACTTTGGTAGATGCTTCTTTTTAAGTTTTTTTAGAAGATTCCACTTTTCAACTTCTCCAAGGTGGGAATAATCTCTTGATCAATACACTATCTATCTCATTCACTTTGAATTGCTTCTTTAGATTTGTTTCCGAACAACTTCCCAAGAAGGAAAGATATCTTAAGCCAATACATTATGTGTTATCATTCTTCCAAACCATTTGTCACCATCCCTCATTATACTAGCTCAAAACATTGTCCTATCCTATCCAAAAACATTATCCATCCCTCCTTGAGCTATGATCCAAATTGGTTTCCATACATAATCTGTCATGCCCTCCTGAGTCTATTGTGGGTCCTTCCATCCCTCCCACCCCTACCACCCTGTCCTCCCTCCCTTCCCTCTCCTCCACTCCACCATACCTATCTTCCACCACCTCTTTCCCTGTCTCTCCCTCCCTCCCTATCTCTATCTCCACTCACCCTCTCCATCACTACCTACCTTTCCCCTAATCCATCCCATTCCACCTCTCTTTCTAGTTCCTTTATGCATTTAACATGGTCCACAATGTTTACAAAAATTAAAAAAATCATGGATCATAGTCATAAATAATGGATGTTGTAAACCAAAATAGACCCAAAAATGAGTGAAGAAAAGACACAAGATATTTATCATGGTGAGATATTTATGCATGTGATATGATGGACATTGTGGAGAACCCATTGACCATAATGCATATTTACTCATGTTGGTGATTTTTTGTAGGTATTATGTTCAAGAAATACATGCTAATGGATTATTATGGTTATTTTAGAATTTCAAGAGTGGTGTAGATTCCAAGCTTCGTATTTTTAGGGATGGATGATTTGATAAACTATTTGAATTTCATAAACTATTTTTCCAAGACCTAGATTTGAAAGTAGTTATGACTAGATCATAATAGAGGGGGGAGAGAGGGAGGGAGAGAGAGAGAGAGGGAAGGAGGTAGATAGGAAGTGGTAGGGTGGGAGGTATAGGAGGGAGAGAAAGATGGAAGGAGAGAGATATGATAGGTATAGAGAGTGGTAGGGTGGGAGGGATAGAGGGAAGGAGAGAGATAGGGAGTGGTAGCATGGGAGGGACAGGTATAGAGAGAGTTAGAGAGGGAGGAAAAGAGGGGTAGGGATTTCATAGGGTATCCTTCATACTACACACTTCACACTGTACATGTTGCTTAATATAATAAATTGGTCAATTTCAACAACCAACAGTTTCTCATTATGAAAAAGAAGACCAAAGTGTGTGTTGCTTAATATAAGAAAATTATTAGGGATTTCATAGGCTATCCTTCATAGCAGGTAGTAGAATGTATTAAATGAAAAAGGAATCTATTCTAAAATCACTTGAAAAGAAGAATACCAAAGTGAATGAGATAAATATTGTATTGACTAATGAGATTATTCCTACTCTTGAGAAGTTGAGGAAGGAGCATGTGCACTATGTGTAATGGGAAAATGGAAATGTAGAACTAGAGGCAACACGTACTAGAATGTATGAAATTAAAAAGGAATCTTCTCTAAAAACACTTGAAAAGAAGCAAACCAAAGTGAATGAGATAGATAATGTATTGATTGAAGGAGGGAGATAAGGAATGGTAGGGTGAGATAGATAGAGGGAGGGAAAGAAAGATGGAAGGAGGGCTATTGAGAAAGGTAGGGTAGGAGAGGTAGGGCTAGGTGGAGAGAGATTGTGTGTGTGAGAGGGAGAGAGGGAGGGAGAGAAAGAGGCAAGGAGGGAGATAGAGAGAGGTAGGGAGATTGTTAAGGAGAGAGGGATGGATAGGTGGTGAGAGGTTGTGTGTGTGAGGGAGAGAGAGGAGAAATGAGGGAGATAGGAAGTGGTAAGGTGGGAGGGATAGAGGTACATATAGAGAGGGTGGGAGAGGTATGTATAGAGATAGTTAGAGAGAGAGGAGGGAGGGAGGAAGGGCGAGATAATGGGAGGGGTAGGTGGAGAGAGGTTGTGTGCATTAGGGAGAGAGAGGGAACTTGAGGTAGGGAGAGAGAGAGATAGAGACCAGAGAGAGAGAGAGAGAGAAAGGGAGGGGAGAGAGAGAGTGAGAGAGAGAGGGAAAGGGAGGGAGAGAGAGAGAGTGAGAGAGAGAGGGAAAGGGAGGGAGAGAGAGAGAGAGATAGAGGCATCAAGTAATAGAATAAATGAAATGAAAAAGGAATCTTCTATAAAACACATGAAAAGAAGCATACCAAAGTGAATGATGTTGTTGTTGTCCTAAGGGTTGATGAGGGAGCAGTTGATCTAAAGCTTCAAGTAAAAGATATGAAGGAAGGAAGGAAGGATTAAAGTTTCCATTTATCCATTACACATAGTGCACATGCTCCTTCATCAACTTCTCAAGAGTAGGAAGGATCTCTTCAGTCAATACATTATCTAACTTTTTTTTTTCATATCTTTTACTTGAATCTTTAGATCAACTACTCCCTCATCAATCCTTAAGATAGAGACATCCCTTTCTTGGATAGAGTTTTCAATGTCTCGAATACTTTTATTTAGCTTTGTAGCCACCTTTTTCTCAGCTTTGAGAGTGTCTTTACAATTAGAGAATGTAGATGTTTCTTTTATCAAGTTCTTTACAAGACTTGTCTACCTTTTTAGATAAGACTTTCATGTATCCACCCAACTGATTCTCTTTTTTTGCACTTAGATATGAATTTTCCTTTTCCTTGTCCTATTTCAAATTGTATTTGTTCCATGGAATTCTTAAGTTCAAGAAACTTTGACTTCATTTGTTCAACTCCACTTATAGCATCATCTCTCACATTCTTTACTTGTACAAATTCCTATGCAATGCAAAACCTCTTGACTTTATCCACTTCTACATTTCCATTTTCCCACTGCACATACTATACATGCACCTTTCTCAACTTCTCAAGAGTGGGAAGAATCTCTTCAGTCAATACACTATCTATCTCATTCACTTTGGTCTTCTTCTTCAGATTCCTTTTCCATTTCAACTTCTCAAGAGAAGGAAGAATATCTTAAGTCAATACATTATGTGTTGTCATTCTTCCAAACCATTTTTCACCATCTCCCTCCATTATACTATCCCAAAAATGTTATCCCTATCCCTCCTTGATGATATAAATCCAATTTAGGTGCCTATGTCCCATAATCCACCATCACATATCCCCCTCCTACTAAGTCTAAGATATTAATTTTTTTTGTTTCCATATCATTTCCCATTTATAATTATTACTATATAGTTTTTTATCATGTTTATATCAAATATTCTTAATATTTTTTTGTAGGATTAAAATTCTAGTTCTAGTGTGGAAGACGTATGTATAGAGAAAGTGAGAGAGGGAAGGATGGAGCGAGGGATAATGGGAGGGATAGGAAGAGAGAGGTTGTGTGTGTAAATGGGGGAGAGAGAGAGAGAGAGGTAGGTGGAGAGAGGTTGTGTGGGAAGGAGGGAGAGAGAGAGGGAAGGAGGGAGATATGGAGAGGTAGGTAGAGAGAGGTAAGGTAAAAATAATAGAGGTAGGTAGAGATAGGGATCTATGTAGGGTGGGAGAGGTAGAGAGAGGTGGTGTGTGTGTGAGAGAGAGAGGGGAGGGGAGGGAGAGGTAGAGAGAGAGGGGTAGGTAGAGTGAGGGAGATGTGGGGTGGGAGGGATGGAGGGAGGGAGAGAGAGGGAAGGAGGGAGTGAGAGATATAGGGAGGGGTAGGTGGAAAGAGAGAGGGGACAAAGAGGGAAAAATGGAGGAGAGAAAGGTTAGGAGGGATGGTGAGAGATGAGAGATATAGAGAAGTATAGAGGTATGGGGGGAGGGAGAGGTCTAGTGAGGTGGCATGGGAGGGATAAAGGGAGAGAGAGGAAATGAGAGAGATATGGAGAGGTAGGTAGAGAGAGGTAAGGCTGAAGGAATAGAGGGAGAGGTAGGTAGAAAGAGTGAGGGGAATAACATGCACTAGAATCTTGTACCTAGGTTTCAATTACCTCCCTCTTTCTCTCCCTCCCTCTATCCCACTTACTATCCCTTGTTAGTAGGTAGAGAGAGTGAGGGAGAGAAATAGGGAGGTAATTGGGATAGTAGGTCCAGTGATCTTGGAGTGGGGAATAAAATGTACTAGAACCTTGTACCTAGCCTTTAGTTTTTAGGAGAGGTGAGAATTTCATGAAAGAATTGGTTGCATTAATGAGATATGATTCCATATGAAAATCCCCTCCATTTTTATCCTTTACAAATTATTTATTAAGAGTTGGGTATGTGCAGGATCATCATAGAAAAAATAGAGCTATAAAAAGTGGCAAAATTAGAAAAATCAGAGTTAGGAAACTTTACATAAAAATTTGAATAAGTTATCTTTATTATTTAAAAAATATGTAAGAATAGAATTTGTAGAAAATTGAATGTAGTTTTTAAACTACTGGGTTTGTTTTAAAAAAAAAAATCTAGTTGGTGAAAATTTGAAATTTCAATGCAGTAGTACTTAAATTTCAGGGAAAAAATAAGAAGTGTTTGTCTGACCACCCTAACCACAATAAAA
>VDFB02132429.1:0-17056 GCA_007258455.2 Sequoia sempervirens
CTATAATGCCCCACCACGAAACCCTAGAGGACCACATGCTACAACACCTAAAATCAGATTTTTTTTTAAAGTACAATGTACACAAGTTTGCAAATGAAACAATAACTTGTTTACTAATCTAAGTCCTCTAAGGTTTTGAGGTTACGTTACTAGAATCCCATTAACAAAACTAGTATGAAATATAAACCACCACAATAAATAAACTACATCAACAATATAAAAATGTTCATATTAATCCAATTAACCAACACATGAAATAACATCATTGCCATTATCCATTACATAAGAAAGTTCATCAATTAATTACATCATTTCATCATTACATCTTGAACAACAATGTCTCCTTGTAAACATGTGAGGAGAGTACATCAGGAGGATAATACATGGTATAATTGAATTGTAGTACAATACAAATACATGAAGATACTCCACATGAACTAGCACAAGTGTAGAAGTCTTCATAACCAGAAGTAGTCACCACAAACACGAATAAAGTGAGGAAACCCAATGGAGTGCATGGCACATTCCACCCAACCATGTGGAACCCTAAGGTCCACTATCCATGCTAGGAGATAACGATAAGGTCCCACCACCAAAGTAGAGAATAAAAAAGTAGCACAACACAAAAGGCTAACATGAATCCAACATACAAAAGTAACAAACAAAAAAACATAAGGAAACAACTGCTTCTAGAGGTACAAGAAAAATAAGGGAAAAATAACCAAGGAAGAAAGGTTGCTATAGGGAGGAGTGTCATCACATAGCTTGCTATGGGTTACCCTAGTGTAACCTTCCTAGGCTATCGGACCCCCATCCTGGGTTACCCTGGCCACCTCTACCAGCCGTCGGACCCCCATACAAACTATTTAGGATCAACATACCTTCCAGTTGAACCAAACATTTGATCTTGCCATTCCAGGCCTTCCCACTCATCTCAAGCCTAAACAAGTGCTTGAGCCATGAGTGAGGCGTTATCTTGATTAATGTGAACTACCCAACCCCCTAATTCATTTTAGATTATCACTTGATTAAACTCTCAATGAGTTACCCTGGACCTTCCACTTTGTGTGCTCGACCCCCATTGAGAGCCACTCCCCCTACTAGCAACAAAAGACTCAATATTCCACTTAACTCGGTAAGCCAACTTGCACAACATATAGAGTCATGTGTAATATCACATAAAGTGAAGCATGCACCAACTTGCACAAAGTATCCACAAATAACCATTCCACAGTGCAAGGCTAGAACCCACATAAACATAAATCAAGTATAAGAACAACAATTCACAAAGTACTCAATAAGAAAACCAACTATAAGTAAACTCTTGTCCCAACCTCTGGAAGTTCAACTAACCACTATACACAATGACTCCATCGGAGGAATGACAACATCATAATTACAAAAAGGCTATTTACAAATAACACTCACCATCAACTATAAGGAAACACGAGTGAAAGCATCATCAAGGGAATCATCAACTTCATTCATAAGAACAATTTTGTACAAGGACTCACTTTTAACATTGAACATAATTACTTCAATGTACAAAATTCAACATAGTATTTGATATGAAGAGGCATATCCAATAATGGAAGTCATAAAGTACATAATAGATTTACTTTTCAACCACTAATAGTTATCAAGAATTTAGCAAAACATCAAGTAATCTAATTTCTTGACATAAAAAAATCCCTTAATTATTTATCTATGTTTAGATCAATCTTAATACCATAATACAATCTCATAAATAAACAAGAACACAATAACCCAAAAAACTACTAACATAAAATAGCATTCATCCATTAAGTGACTTAAAGAAATTCATCAAATTCCTTCCTTAAACAAATTCCACAATGATCTAAAATAAGTTTATAAAATGAAACCTTCTTCTTATCATTTATTATTTTCAAACTTCATTATTAATAAAGCATTTCATTCCTGAAGAGGAAAAATATGTTTTCTAATATTTAAATATATAATTAACCCTGAAAATTTGGATTACAAATTATAATCATATAAACCACTCTATATATATACAGATATATAAATATAAATATTTATATATATATAAAAGAATATTTGCATTAACATTACAATCGAACATCATACCAAATTCTTCCACTGGTTCCTATTTTAAGGAACGCAAATTACAGGCCTAACATATATATGATTACAATAGTTACCATTACAAATATATGGTAGTGATGCACACATTACCATATAGATAAATATATTAAACCGAATGCGAATAGATATATATAGATAGATCAACTGCATGAAGAACTCACAAATTGATCGCTGGAATACAATGTTTTCAGACACACACAATAATGCCAATGAATCAATATTATTCCTACATATGTATACACATATATACGCACACAATAATGCCAATGAATCAATATTATTCCTACATATGTATACACATATATACGCATACATATATTTATATGTATGCTTATATACACTTATATGTATGTAATACAATAATACTTAAATTGAACTTAAGATTATGGGTTTCGAAGGTTATTGATGCCTTACCTGGCATAACCAACATTCAAGATAAACACAATATATTTGTGCATCTATAAAATGAGAGTTAAGTGCATTCAATACTATCGAACATCATGCAAATCGACTCATTACGAGTCCCCCATACAGCCAATTCCTAACATTGAAGTCCACAGCTGTGACTAAGGCAACTCAAGGCTTCTTTCAAATTTCGAATTAACTCTGAGGTTGCTAATTGTACTCAAATTTGTATCAAATTTCAATCAAAGACTATATGTCAATTGAAATCTGCAGAAAACTAAAGATAATAGAATTCCTTCAAGTATCCATTAAGGATTTTATCTAATGGCAATGACAGTTTACCTAATGATAGGTGAAGAAATACAAATCAAGGCATAACTCAGTGAAGTGAAATGGTATACAATATAACTACAAGATACCAATAATATGAATGGAAACTTGAATACCTCAGAAGCTGGGTTTAAAATAAGACAAACTTATAGCGAACAACACATTATATTTTCAAAATAAAGGGTGACATATAGGTGCATGCATCTACAGTAAGGTGAATAAAGGTAAAATAGAGTCTGCAAGCCAAACCTATTACATACGAAGTGATAACCAGCCTAGGCGATGGACTGGAGTCATGATTTCTTTTCCTAAAAAAAAGCATACACCCAAAGTGAACTAGGCCCTGATACAACACATTTCACACATTAAAGAGAGACATGGCTGTCTATCATAGAGGGGGTTTCTACCACAATAAGAACAAAATTCTCAATGTTGACTCAAGAAAATTTAAAGAGCACGCTGGCAGAAATTGTCGAACTTGCACAATTCAATTTTCAGGAGGAACTTAAAACAAATACAGAGGAAAAAAATATTCTTCATTTTTTTTCAAATTCATAATCTAATAACCAAAAGAATTCTTGTTTTCTCACAGTACCAACATACAAAATTTCTTTTCCAACTGAATTAAATTTGAGAGAGAGAAAGCCAGGGGAACCTGGAATAATTCGTTCACTGAGCTGAAAACTATCATTAGGTTTCATTTCCAGTTGCAACCCCAATTTTCCTCCAAAACTTCAATTTACAAATTTGAAGCTCCCAATTCTTCTGAATTCAACATCCTCTATAAAAACCCCAAATTCAAAGCTCACAAAACCTAAAGAAAATTTCCCCAAAACTAGAGAATTATCATGGCCGAGTTGCAAGATTAGTTTCTAGGAAAATAACCAAAAAACCCCTTTCTTAGTTATTCTTAAGTAATTTATTTTCCACTCTTTGTAACTACATGTCCTCCATAATTCAATTAATTCATTTTATTTCCATTCCACTACCCACAACTTCTTTTCTTAAATTAAATTATTTGATTTCCTCGACAATTTCTTTCAACCACTCTTCATTATATATTAATAAAATATCTTTATTTAGTCACTCCCAATAATAAATTTGAAATTTGGGAACCCGAATAATTCATTCAGCGAGTGAAACTATTATTAGAGTTTTGATTCCAGTTGTACCAATTTTTCCTCCAAAACTTCAATTTCCAAATTCGCATTTCTGAGTTCTTTGAATTCAAGAAACCTCTATAAAAGAGAGCTTCCCAAATTCAAAGCTCCCAAAGGCAAAAGAAAGAAACTTTCCCCAAAACTAGAGAATTATCACAGCTGAGTTGCAAGATTAGTTTTTAGGAAAATAACAAAAAAGCCCCTTAGTTATCCTTAACTAATTTATTTTCCACTCTTTGTAACTGCATGTCCTTCATAATTCAATTAATTCATTTTATTTCCATTCTACTACCCACAACTTCTTTCATTTATTATTTTGTTTAATTTTATCCCCAATCCATTGTAGGAAACTTCTTTTCTTAAATTAAATTATTTGATTTCCCCGACAATTTCTTTCAATCACTCTTCATTATATATTAATAAAATATCTTTATTTAGTCACTCCCAATAAATCCTCTTTAGAATACCTAAATTATTAATTCTAACTTACCTTTTAATTCTATTGCACCACAATTTAATTAATATATTTATTTTTATGTCTCTTTATTACGTCATAACTTATTTTTATTTAAACCAAATAAACATTAATTAAATTTTATTTTAATATAATAATCAATTGAATCACTAATCAATCAAATTAATCGAATGAACATAATGCCATGCAGTCACTAACCTCACAACACATGCAGAAATAATACCATGACAACCAAGATGGACCAAACCACATAGAAACAACATTGTCAAGGTGAAATGTAGAGGGGCACTACATCCTACCACCCTAAGATCTGACTTACTCCTGGAAGTCACAAGAACAAAACATATGAAAATACAACCAACATCAAATTATCCAGCAAACCAAATGTCAAAAAATACTTGACTGGGTACAAGTAGAACTTCAAATGACACAAATTAACAAAATATAATGTATCCTCTCCAAGGATGATGGTGAGGGTGGGGAATCTTATATTATCTTTGAATCAACATATTCCATTATGTTTAAGGCATGCTTAGACCTATTAATTTAGGTGGAGTCGATGCCTGATACTTGAAATCTACATCAAACAAACTATTGTACAATATGTATACATATCAAACAATCAAGCACACTGTGAGAGGAAATCACAGTGTAGTAGGGTACTCGTGGATGAGTAATGCTACATTGTCCCTCCCACCAAGACCTCAAAAAATAACCACATCATTGAGTAACAATAATTACATCATAAACAACATATATCAATCACTAACCAGACGCATAACAAGGATAATCATATATCCACATGAGACACATGGTCAAATTAATCTAAACACATAATAATGCCATGTATCTATTATAATATAAGCACAATTCAATGGTATCATGAACATTAAAGTCAAATAAATTTTCATCCAAACCAATTTAGAATGGTGAAACAAGTATCAACAAGGTATCATAGTGCATTATATATCATGACAAGCATCAGTCCAGAGAAGCAACACAATAATAAGTAACATTGTTTACAAAGCATCCATCCTTGCCTGAGACAAGTTCAACACAAAAATGATTAGGAATAACTATCACTGACTATGATAGGTTCCTCCTAATCACTATATTCAGAAGGAATGAGTCTATAACCAAGATTCAAAATGCAAACTTTCTTAATTGTTACCGGTTCACCCTTATTAATCGCAATATTCCCTAAACTTCCTTTGATCCTTGTCTTATAGGTAATCCAATTTTTTCTTTCCCTAGCCATCCACTAGTTACCTACCTGACAAGGGTCTAAGAGGGTAGGCAGCTCCTAAAGCAAGGGACGTAACTGATCCAGATTCATACCTCCATCTCTCAGGTTATTTCAGGAACCCCATTGTTCCTCACGTTCAGAGTCATGGGAACTTTGAGATGAAGTGCCCTAGCATTATCCCTATGACCACCACCACATCCTCTACCTCAACCTTGACCTCAACCCCTGGGAATTCTACAAACACCACCAAGGAAAAAAAAGGGTCACAAAAATTAGGCGAGGCTGACAAAAAGAAAATAACACAAGTTCAAGAGTCTAGACACTATATTCACGATTTCACAAGAATTCTCCACCTATGCACACCAAATCACATCACAAGGCTACATAAGGGTCCATAATGCATCCCCAATAGAAATAATGTAAGTGCATTGTGCACTACACTATGGGTCCTATCCTTTACACCAGTCTTTTGCACCATTATACAACATCACCAAGGAAGAAATATAGGGTTACTAAGTGAGGACGATAGAGGGGATAAAACATAAACTTAAGTGTACAACCAATCAACATAATGGTCTCATATGTATCTAGAGTGCCCAATGTATGAACCTAGGCTCTTATACCATGTGTAACGCCCCACCATAAAACACTAGAGGACCACATGCTACAATACCTAAAAATGGAATTTTTTTATTTTTTTTAAAGTACAATGTACACAAGTTTGCAAATGAAACAATAATTTATTTTCTAATCTAATTCCTCTAAGGTTCTGAGGTTATGTTACTAGGATCTCATTAACGAAACTAGTATGAAATATAAATCACCACAATAAATAAACTCCATCAACAATATAACAATAACCATATTAATCTAATTAACCAACACATGAAATAACATCATTACCATTCTCCATTACATATGAAAGTTCATCAATTATTTACATCATTTCATTATTACATCTTGAACAACAATGTCTCCTCATAAACATGTGAGGAGAGTACATCAGGAGGATAATACATGGTACAATTGAATTGTAGTACAATACAAATACATAAAGATACTCCCCATGAACTGACACAAGTGCAAAAGTCTTCATAACCAGAAGTAGTCACCACAAACACGAACATAGTGAGGGAACCCAATGGAGTGCATGGCTTGTTCTACCCCACCATGTGGAACCCTATGGTCCATCGCCCATGCTAGGAGATAAAAATAAGGTCCCACCACCAAAGAAAAGAATGAAACAGTAGCACAACACAAAAGGCTAACATGAATCCAACATAAAAAGTAACAAACAAACTAAACATAAGGAAACAACTACTTCCAAAGGTACAAGAACAACAAGGGAAAAATAACCAACGAAAAAGGGTTTCTATAGGGATGAGTTTCACCACATAGCTTGCTATGGGTTACCCTAGCATAACCTCCTAAGCTATCAAACCCCCATCCTAGGTTACCCTGGCCACCTCTACCGGTCGTCGGACTCCATACAAACTATTTGGGGTCAACATATCTTCCAATCGGACCAGATAGTTGATCTTGTCATTCTATGCCTTCCCAATCATCTCAAGCCTAAACAAGCACTTGAGCCATGAGTGAGGCGTTATCTTGATTAATGTGAACTACCCAACCCCCTAATTCATTTTAGATTATCACTTTATGACTTACTTAACTGGGTAATCCAACTTGCACAACATATAAAGCCACATGTAATATCACATAAAGTGAGGCATGTACCAACTCACACAAAGTATCCATAGATAACCATTCCAAAATGCAAGGCTATAACCTACTTAAACATAAATCAAGTATAAGAACAATAGTTCACAAAGTACTCAACATGAAAACCAACTATAAGTAAACTTTTTTCCAACCTCTGGAAGTTCAAATAACCACTATAGACAATGACTCCCATTAGAGGAATGACAATATCATAATTACAAAAAGGCTATTTACAAATAAAACTCACCATCAACCATAAGGAAACAAGAGTGAAAACATCATCAAGGGAATTATCAGCTTCATTCATAAGAACAATTTGATACAAGGACTCCCACTTTTACCATTGAACATAATTAACTCCAATGTACAAAAGTCAACATAGTATTTGATATGAAGAGGCATATCCAATAATGTAAGTCATAAAGTACATAATATATTTACTTTTCAACCAATAATTATAGTTATCAAGAATTCAACAAAACATCAAATAATCTAATATAATACCATAATACAATCTCATAATTAAACAAGAATTCACAATAAAACAAATAAATACTAACATAAAATAACATTCATCCATTAATTGACTTAAAGGAATTCATCAAATTCCTTAAACAAATTCCACAATGATCTAAAATAAGTTTATAAAATGAAACCTTCTTCTTATCATTTACTATTTTCAAATTTCATTACTAATAAATTCTTTCATTCTTGAAAAGGAAAAATATGTTTTCAATAGTTAAATATATAATTAACCCCGACAATTTGGATTACAAATTCTAATCATATAAACCACTCTACATATATATACATATATAAATATAAATATTTATATATATATAAAACAATAATTGCATTAGTATTACAATCAAACATCATATCAAATTCTTCCATTGGTTTCTATTTTAAAGAATACATATTAGAGGCCTAACATATAGATGATTACAATAGTTACCATTACCAATGTATGGTATTGATGCTCATATTACCATATCAATACATATATTAAACCGAATGTGAACAGATACATATATAGATAGATCAATTGCATGAAGAACTCACAAATTAATAATTGGAATACAATGTTTTTAGACACACACAATAATGTCAATGAACAATAATTTATTTTCCAACAAAATTAAATTTGAGAGAGAGAAAGCCAGGGGAACCTGGAATAATTCGTTCAATAAGGTGAAAACTATTTTGAGGTTTGATTTCCAGTTGCAGTCCTAATTTTCGTCTAAAACTGAACAATTTGCAAATTTGCAACTCCTAGTTCTTCTAAATTCAACAACCTTTGTAAAAACCCCAAATTCAAAGCTCCCAAAACCCAAAGAAACTTTCCCCAAAACCAAAGAATTATTCACGGCCAAGTTACAAGATTAGTTTTTAGGAAAATAACCAAAAATCCCCTCTTAGTTATCCCTAACTAATTTATTTCCCACTCTCTGTAACTACATGTCCTTCATAATTCAATTAATTCATTTTATTTCCATTCCACTACCTACAACTTCTTTCATTTATTATTTTGTTTAATTTTATCCCCAATCTGTTGTTGTAGGAAACTTCTTTTCTTTTCTTAAATTATTTGATTTCCCTAACAATTTCTTTCAACCACTCTTCATTATATATTAATAAAATATCTTTATTTAGTCACTCCCAATAAATACTCTTTAGAATATCTAATTTATTAATTCTAACTTACCTTTTAATTCTATTGCACCACAATTTAATTAATATATTTATTTTTATGTCTCGTTATTATGTCATAACTTATTTTTATTGAAATCAAATAAACATTAATAAAATTTTATTTTAATATAATAATCAATTGAATCACTAATCAATCAAATTAATTGAATGACCATAATGCCAAGCAGTCACTGACCTCATAGTGCAGGCATAAATAATTCCATGACAACCAAGACAAACCAAACCCCATACAGACAACATTGTTAGGGTAAAACGTGGAGGGGCACTACATTTCCTCTTCTATACACTTACCACCCCTCCTCTTGTTGGCCTAACCACATCATCTAAATAGTTAGTTACACTAGCTATTATGCAACCCACCACTTGGGACAGTCTATTGTAACTCCTACATCTACCACATCTACCCTAAGAACACAAGGTATTGGTTACACGTATAGATATATTACCCAAGACTAGAAGCTATCCATATGCCTCCCCATAGTCCAGCCTCTTGTGACACTTGTGTAAATATCATATTTCTCTACTGCCTACTATATGACAAGATTAATTGCTTCAATTCCCTATGGAGAAAGTAATTTTCCACCATATTTTATGTTTACTCCATAATAAAGCATGTTCTGCATATATTATATCTCCTCATCCCCTAGTCATGCCTCATATCATGTCCATGGTATCAATTCCAACTCACCAATCTTGTTTGTAACTCTTTTCTTGAATAATGAATCCCCCATCTACAACTATCACACTATACTTGTATATGCATAAACATATGAATGTCTTGCAACCCTATTGTTGGAAAAATGAAGAAGAAAATCTATTTTTTTCATTTTTGTTTGTCATTGATGTCACCATGATATAGGAGTTGCAACTACAAATTCAAGACTAAAGTTCTCCAATATTCTAGTTTGGTATCTGAACCAATATTTTGCTAAAATCCTAAAGTATTTTGGTCCAGATTTTTTTTTCGATGATCATTGTTGCTTGTGGTTCTGAGTAATGACTTGTAGATGTTGAGAGCACATACTTCAATATTTCATGCATTTGGTGCTCATACAAAATGTTTTTTCTTGTTGGCTTGAAGTCTATTCCTGGTCGACTTCTTTGATGAATTGTGCAAATATAAAAAAAAATTTTGTTATGTGGATATATGTGCAACCTATTTTAAGTATGCTGACTTGTTGAAGCGTGTGGATTATATTTTTGAAAGCTTGAGGCCGATAGATAATATTTCTTGGTAAATATCAAGTGCATCTAATTAGCCCAACCTAATTGATGCTTGTAAAGAAGATTGGGTATATATATATATCAGATAGTTTTTGAAGAGTGTGTGTGTGATTTTGTGTGAAGAAGTGAAGTTGTATGAACATGATGAAATGTGTTAAGTCTATTATTTGAGCCTTATTTGGAACTGAACCTGCACTTATTAGGTATACTATGTCAGTTCATTTTCTGGCTATAAGCCATTTTTGTCATTGTAATTTTGTAGGCAGTGAGCCTTTGTTTCTGCATGGTGAGTCCTAGCAGTGAGCCACCCATTTTTGTAGTATTCTATAACCAGTTATATAATATTGTGAGCCGGGCGCTAATAAGCAATAGTGGTTTATAATTCCTGAGAGGAACAAATTTTAGTTGAAATCACATATTTTTAGAAAATATAATGATTTAAGCCTTAAAAAAGTTCCATTTTAAGGATTCCAATTAAAGAGGGTTTGTTCAAAATCACCTTAGATCAACCCCCTTGGATAGAACCTTTGCTAGTTTTAAACCATACCTATAAATGCATCTCCTTTACACCTATCAAAATGCTGATAAAAATCACTTTGATTTAGCTTTTGGGGGATCGAATGAATTCATTTAAAATTTATTTCAAATGATTATGGTATTCCTCAGAACAAGCTATCCAATGAATATAATTTTAATATGTTTTGGTTTTGTTATGTATTTGTTTTTTAAGTTTTATTAAACATAGGTTTTTCATCGAAAATGAATTTCTTTGTTCTTCACATGTGAAAAATAGAAGATTATAAAAAAAAAAAAATTGAAAAAAGAAAATATGAGTGCACTAGATATTGTAAAGTCCTGATCCAACAAAAAATTAAATTAAATTTTGACATATACAAAAAAAGTTACGCATTATACAGTCGCGTTGTGTCTGAATTGTAATTACTTTGACTTTGAAACTTGATTAAGGAAAAAATGTTCAATAAAAAACTATCTAACCAAGTGGAAGCACTAGATATCAGAGTTACAAATCTAAATTTGAAAGAATTAGAATTTTATCTTTCATGGAAAAAGTTATGCGTTATATGGTGTGCGTCACTTTTTAAAAATGTTGTTTTCCTAAAAATCAATTTTCGCGGGAGATGGAAAAGAAGTAGCTAATTTTGATTCCAAAATTCCGGAAAAATATTTTTAGAATATACAAACAAAATTTGATGTGAGACTCTAGTTTGCACCATCTTCAAATTTTCATGGTTTAGCCAATTTTAGGTGCCTCTGAATGTGAAGATTTAGTTGTACACAATTTCAAAGGTCCAAATTTTGGCCAAAAATTGTAAACCACTATGGATCACCACCTAACACTCACTATGGTTTTTCCCATTTGCATTTTCCATGTAAAAATCCTAGTGTTCTTGTGTTCACTGATATTATTCTCTATTAATGCTCTTATTCATTTATGTTATAGTTTGTATTGGAATAATTGGATGGTATAGATCATAAAATTTTAAAGATACTAATTCAACCCTCTCAAGATCTTCGACATCTTTAATAAATTGATATCATTTCTGGTTCCTCTAGTTAGTTTTAATAGCTTGAGGGAGATCCTGAAGATGGAAGAAATGAACGATAAAGGATAGCTCGATCTGCCCTCTTGAGGATCTTGATGCCGAAGAGAATATAGAGATCCTCGAAAGAGAATCTTGAAGAATAAAAAATGTGTCTAGAAACTTAAGGAGCAATTGAAAAAATTCAAAGATAGGCATGAGGAAGTAATTGATCAATTGAAAAAGGATAATGAAGATATTTCTGATTTGAAAGTTCAAGTGGAAGAGAAGAAAAAAATTGAAGAGTGTCTGAACAAGTTGGTACAAAGTAACTCTAAAGATTGCACCAAGCTTGAACAAGAAATTGTTAATTTGAAAGTGGATCTGGAGAAGGTGAAACTCTGTTAAAATAATTTCAAATCTAGCTCAAAAAGGCTTGATGAATTAATTGCAGGACAAAAACCTAGTAAACATAAAGATGGTCTAGGAAGTGATGTAGGGGAAAGTTCTAAGATAGTGAACAATCAAAATACTCTAAATAAAAGTAAATAGAAAGAAAATTCAAAAAACTCTGCTAGGAGACCTCTAGTGAGATAGCCTAATGCACAAAGGTACCCTTCTTTTAATGGAACTTGTTTTTCATGTAATAGATTTGGTCACAAGGCAATTGGATGTAGAAGTAGGATGAATCAATTCCCCAGTCCTTTCTTTGGTCAATGTTTTGCATGCAAAATATTAGGACATAGGGCAAATGAATGCAAAAACATGATGATGAATCAGTTTAATGTAAGAGGAATGAGTTAGTCCTTCAATGGCTATTGCTACATCTGCAACAAGTATGGGCATAAAGCTAATTAATGTAGAACAAGAGTCAATATAAATCAATCTAATCAAAGGAATGGTGTCTGCTATAACTGCAACAAACCAAGACATGTTTCAAGAGTTTGCAAAAGCAAGAAGAGTAAGGAAACCAATCTGGCAAAAAATAATGAATCTATGAAGAAGGTTGAAAAAGATGATATTAAGCAAGAGATGAGCAAGATTTGGAGAAAGAAAGAAGAACCAAAGACAAGTGATGAGTCTGTGCCCTCATCTGGTATAGATTATTTATTCAGTAATTAGACCTAGCAAGGTCGTAGAGGGAGCTTTATCAAAAAATTCTAAGAACCCCCTAGATAGATGGCGTGCCAAAGGCTAGCATGAGGAAGAGATATGAAGATTGAGTTTTCAGAGGTTCTAGAAAAGGAACCAGTAGAAAACATGAAGGGATAATTCTTTGTGGACCAAGTTAGGGTTTGTCTGTGTAAAAGGAAAGAGTTTTTAGCAACTTTTTGGAGTCTGCCACAATAAATGTGATTTAGGGAAAATTGTCATTTTATAAAGAATATGATCAAGGAATTTTGTTCATTCGAACATTTTAAGAAATTGAAATACTTTTGGATCATTTTTGAAGAAAATTGGTGTTCGATTTGTGGAAACCCTAGTTACGATTTTGTGCGCAGAAAAAGGTATTTATATCTTTTGACTAGTTGTGCTTTCTATTCTTGGCTAAGTTTAGAACCTATAAAATGGAAACTCTTATAGTTGTGAAAATATCATAAAGACCAAGGCCCTCCTACATAAAATACTCATCAAAAGTTTTTGAAGTTGATTCAATGGGTGCATTTTCATCAATACGGAATAATGCTGACAGAGGATACTAGGATGATGATTCAAGTAAAATTTTAAGAATACAATCATGTAAAGCTAATTGACATCTAGAAAGATGAGCTTACGAGTTATGATTTCAAGATAAAACCTGAGTATTCAAATGTGGTTGATAAAAGGTTGGATGTCTAGAACAATTTCCCTAATTTCAGCTGCGATGACAAATTTGTGAAGATGGTTCTGAGTAGAATCCATGACAAATTTCTATGGACTAACTGGTTGCATCTTATAACGAAGGAATCCATTAGGGTCATCACTGGGTTATGGGACAAAGGTACTATGCCTGTTTTTAAATCACTAAAGAATGAGGTTGTAGAAGAACTTATAAGAGCTAGATATGACAAAAGAGCTCTAGCAACAAAAACAATCACTAATCTAGTAGTATTTAGTATGCATCTCTCATGATAGGTCATAAGATATACTTTACAAATAGGGGGAATTATGTTTCAGCCACAAAAATCTATACTAGCTTTGAAATAGTTATGAAAGGTGAAGATTATGATCTCTATGAGCTTCTTCAATTACAATTATTAGAAAACATAAATCAAACAAAGGAAAAGAGGTATGCCTTTAAATTTAGTTCATTGATCATATGTTTATTTTTCTACTTCATGAAGAGGCTTCCGGAAAAAAGTGAAGAAGTATATTGGAACTCATCTAGACCAGTAGGCCATCAAATTTTTGATTATTTGCATAGTATGGGAAATCTGGACACTCAAGAAAATGCTTTGAAAACTTTCTTTGCAATATTTAAAAGAAATATGAATGAAAGGGATAGAATTCCAAGAAAAATTGTGGAGAAGTATAAGCATGAAATCATATTCCATGTCTCCACTGATGAATGCATGAATAAGGTTGTAGAACCTCAAGCTATCTGGATTCAGCCTCTTGGATATGAGATAACAAAAGAAGAAGTTGAAGGCTATGTGCAAATGTTGTTGAATAATCTAAAGGATCCCAATGAACCTAGATTTGGGACATATGCTAAATAATCTATGGAAATTCATATGGAACAATAGATGCATAAGATTAGGAAGAAAGTGGAGAAAACACTTAAGGATGCTGGTTTCACTAATGAAGAAATCACTCTTGGAAGACCTAGGGGAGAACAACTAAAAGAAAAATCATCTAGCCCTAGGAGATCTGGTAGAAATACCTCTACAAAATCCTCTGCAAGCCCTATAGTTGTGACTAAGCCTGGTAAGGATGTTAAAGGTAAAGGTCTTGTTTCCTCTGAACCAACTACTAGATCCAGGTTACGGAAGGAAACTCTTGTAGTTGCCCCTATTAAGAGAGGAAGCAAAGAGAAGGAAACAAGAGTAAAGAATATAAGTGTTACAAATGATCAAGAAGAAGAAGAAGGTCCCATAGAAAAGCTTGTAAGGAGAAGAAGAGGAAGTTTACCCTTTGGAGAAGGTGCATCCATAGATGTTATTGGTTAAAAAAGAGTGCACATTCTATCTTCATCTGAACACGAAGAAGAGCATGATTTCGGTATACATGTGCACACCAAGCCTGAATCAAAGAAGGCTAAGGTAGCTAATGAGACCTCTATTGTCTAGAAAGATGAAAGAGATAGTAAGTTCTAGTCCCTAGTATAAACTTGAGCCAACTCTTAATGCTTTGTTAACTTTTGAAAACATGCTCCAACCCATAACTGAAGTCTATGATAAAGTTGGAGAAGAAGATAGGAAGACATTGCTTTTAGTTGTTATTTGGTATGTTATTTTTTTAGAGGTTAAATGGGATAACATAAGGATAGATGTTTCTAAAAGCATGTGGGATGATCTAATGAAAAGGAGATCTAAGGTTGTTGTGTTTAAAGAAAAGATTAGAAAAGCAACATATAATAAGATTGGTTCTTCCTTGACCCCTGATGATTTTGAATCTCTGAAGAATATTTATGTTGAAATGTTCCCAATGAAGGGTAGGGTAAATATGTTGATGACAAGAAACAAGAAGATGACAAAGAAAGTGAGGAAGGAAACAACTAATTTTTTTTGGGAGACTATAGAAAAGTATGGCATGCTCAAAGCCAATGATGATGCTACTACTGAAAATGTCAAGAAAAATGTTCCTCTGGAAATAGGTAATGAGAATATTTCTGATAATTTTTATGTTGAAATTAATATTGGTAATAAATCTAATGAATAGAATGAGGGAGAAGATGAGCTTGAGATGCATAAGGATGCTCCTCTAGAGCATACTGAAGAAGAAAAAGGAAAAAAGGAGCAAGGTAATGATGAAGAAAATAATGGCAATGCTGAAGAGGATGGTTAGAGAAATAAACAAGAAGGTCAAGACAATCATGAAGAAGAGTAGAAAAAAGATAAAAAGGATGGAAACGAGGAAGAGTACAATAATGATAATGATGATAAAGATGAAGATGAGAAGGATGAAAAGAAAGAGGAAGATAAAGAAAAAGGAAAGGGAGAGGAAGAAAAAATAGATGTGGAATCCTTTGGGAAAAATGAAGAAAAGAAACAAATTGTAAAATATTCAAAGTTTCCTGGTGATTCATCTTCTGGTGGTGATGTTCTGAAAGAGTTACTATCTAAGAAAATCAGATTTCAACCAATTATTCCCCAGGAACTTTTGAAACTCCCTATGATTGAAGGCTATGTTGATGTGGAAAAGATGTCTCTTGTACATAAAGTTGTGTTGGGTGATGTTATGCAAGCATCTAGAAGAAAGGAAATTCTTGAGACACACCAAAAGGGAACAAAACTAATAGAAGATGTTCTGAAAGAATTATAGAAAGCTATGCCTAGTGGAGAAAAGGTTGTTGGCCTTGCATGAAAGAATTCTTGAGCCATTGATACATCTCTCGCCCCCACTGAAAATATGAGATTACTATTAGACTCCTTCAAGGAGTATTCCTTTGAACTTAATGAAAAGACAAGACAAGAGATAGAAGAAAACTTGGTGGAGAAAAGGTTGTTGGCCTTGCATGAAAAAATTGCTCTAACACATTCATGTGTCGAAAAGAGTCTAAAATTGGTGAAGGTCTGTGAGTCTAAGGTAGATGTTGTTCTCTCCTATTGCTTGAATTGGGTGGATTCCACTTAGAGTATCAAGATTTTCATGGACTCCATTGAGTCCCAATTGTCTACTGTTTTTGGTACTTATAGTGTTTCTAAAGATAAAGATAGGGCAATCTGGAAGGCCATTACTACACATAGAGAAAATTTCTTTTCCTTGCAAAAACAGAAAGAAGAAATTCTCAAGAAATTTAGTCTATTAAGTGAAATTGTAAGAATGGAGTACTCTCTAGTTGGATAAGCTCTAGCATGTGCTGAAAGGCTTGAGAAGATAAACTCTATCCCTGATACTCCAAACGGTGCTAAAGAAGTTCTGATAGAGCTAGAATCTCTTAACAAGATGTTGTCTATAGCAAAGGAAGGCT
>VDFB02132430.1:0-21579 GCA_007258455.2 Sequoia sempervirens
AAACAAGAAAGTGGCTATGGGAAATTCACACCTAAGTTCAACTCCCATAAGGTAACCATACCAAAGATATACCTCTTGATAACTTTGATAAGGTTCCACACAACACAGACATCAGGATTCATGATGCAAGTAAATCTTTGTATGCTTGACACCCATGAAAAAACAAGATGGCTCCACAGGAAAGCAAAGTGTTTTATGCAAGGTGGACATATAACTAATGTTGTAAATGAAAAATAGTGTAAGGTATGTTAAAAGGAGTTTTTATTAGTTCATGTAATGTATTAACTTAGGAAAATTTTTTCCTAATGTCCCTAAGAGAAGATCAATCAAACAACAAAAGATTCACAACTTAGGGAATGCAGTGTGTCTCATCAACCAAGAGGTTCATATAATATGCTAAGAGAGATCATGCTCTTGAAATACATCACACCGAATGTCACTACAAAGATAAAAATGCATTGCATAAATTAATAAGACCAGACAATGAAACATGAGTTGTAATAATGCAAAATAATAATGCTAATGTAAGCCCCCACTTTAAAAAAATTGCTAAACACCATGCTGTGAGAGATTACTTTAAAGTAGAAAATATTGAAGGCTAACAATAAATAGGACATGTGAGCTTATTTGGAAAGCCCTATACCAAATCATATGTTTCGAAATAAAGCTACATCATGAAAAGGGGTTGCCCCCAAAATAAAATTCCAAAATCACATAAGGGATCCACATATTCGGGGTCAATATGTCTTTGTTACAATTTTTTTAGAGAGCTCACAACTAGCATCATTCCCAAATACTCATGGAACATGAACAATGACACAAAGAGAGAGAAAACAAAGAAAAGCTTTTTGGTCAACATGGAAGAGACCTAAATTGTCTTGAAGTTTTGCATCATCCCCAAAAGGAAAACACAAGACAACTAAAAATGATAAATGTTTATAACATAGAGAAGAATGAGGCACAAATATAGGAATGTCATGAAAAGAGAGATACATCAAATAGAAAAGTATGGGGGATCACATTATGCACATGCAACCACACACAACATGAAAAAGGAAATAAAGACAAGATTAGTAAGGCACATGCGAGTCAACCTATAGCAATTCTTTTGCATCCCAATCTTGTTAATCATATACGAAAGGAAAAAAACTAGCCAAAGGGACAATAGTAAGTGCTAAACTTGGGGTATCACCAAGTTCAATAGTCTTCTTAGGAGAAGTATCATTTAAGCTCATAGAAGAGGAAAATAATGTATTCAATTCATTATGAACTTGTTTGTCAATCTTAGCAACCTGATCACCATCATTTAAGTTAATTACAATGGGAGGTCAAATGATAATATCTAAAGAAGGATTTAGCTCTTGTTGCGGTTGTGATATAGGATCTTTTTTTTGCGGTGAAGAGGGAGACTCATTGTGTATTGCTTCAGTCAAATTTAGATGTTGATTTTCTTTGGTTTTCTCTTTTTTTAATGTTTGAGAAATAGAAAAATGTCTACACCTATGCTCTCTAGCATTTTTGTTTCCTTTAGTATGATTTTTCAAGTTGCATTTCTATAGGAGCGGGTTTATCAACAATAAGTTCCTTTTCTTCCCTTAGGGGAGGAACAAAAGAAACCATAGGAGGTTGTTCAACTACTTTTTCTTTAGCTTTGTAAATTTATATCTTAGGAGGCATGATGGTATTTCTTTGGTTGTCTCTTGGTCATTTGTTGGAGATAGGAAAAGTGTTTATCTTTGGTTGGTCTTGGTTACTTAGAATGTCTTTTGGTTCAACCATAGTTTTTTCAAGGATAGGAGGCTCAATCATGAATTGAGGCATGTTTTTAAGGGATATAATTTCTATGTATTTCACCTTAAAAATTTTGTAGGATTTGAAAAAGAATTCCTCATGAGGTTTCATAGGTTCTATAGGCTCACACTAGAAAAAATCCAATGAAAATTTCCAACAGGTAGATATAGGATTAAAGCTAATATGGTGCACGATAAATATTTCATTTCCAAAGGGAAACTTTAAGCATTTAAGCATGACCAAAAATATGGATTCCATGGAGTGTAGCCAAGGATAACCAAGCTTCACACAAAATCGATCCAACATCGAAATGATGGAGAATGAGGCATCTAATTGTTTCAGTCCTATTTTTAAAGGAAGCATGATCAATCCCATTGCAGAGAAAGCTAAACCATTATATGTTTTTATCCATGATTTTTGTTTATCATATGTCTCTTGATAGAGTTCATGTACAAGTAAGAATTCTTCAATGATTACATTCTCTCCATAAATAGGATCAATTAACATCCCCTTAGTGGGCTTGTCATAGATTCGACCAACTATGTAAAGAGGACCATCAGGTGCATTTATAATTATATATTTAGATGAAAAAGTGATCTGAAGAGGCTTTTTAGTTTAGCCCTTATGAGGTAGAATTTTGATTGATCCAACCATATTATCCATAGGATTTTGTTCAATAGTATCCATAGGACCTTGTTCAATAGTATCCATGTTGTCATCATCTATGTCAACATTCATCACATCATTCTTCTTAGTTTCACTAGATTTGAAAAATGAAATATTATGGTTAGATATAGGGTTGGTAAATATTTGCATGTTTTGGTTGGGAGGGGAAACAAAATTATTTCCTTGATCATTATCACCTCCAATTTGAAGTCGACCAAAATCAATGAGGTCTTGCACAAGATGTTGAAGTCGCTTACAATTTTTTGTATCATGTACATTTTTTTGGTGATAATTGTAATAGGAATTCAATCTAAAGTTTAGAGTTGAAGGCTTATTAGGATTAAGTGTTTAATGAAAGGTAAGGTGATCATTTCTTTTCTAGGAGTTGTGACATTGTGTTATGTAGGGTATTAGGTAGGGGAGTAAAATGTCTAGCCAGATCCCCAAATGTGAAAGGACTTGTTTTCTTTATAGAAGCCACTTGGGTATTGACATGTTGAGTCGGTTGAGGGGGTTTTAGGTGAATGAGGCCTTTATTATATTTCCTAAAAGGTTGATATTTTTTTTATTTGAAGATTTAGATTTTTCAGGACGACTAGAGGTGGTTTTTGTTTCATGACTACTAACCAAGTTTTGATAATCATGAAGGGTAGTACACAAGTTTACAAAGGAAGGAAAATTCATCATTCCAAGCTTATCTTCTATCTTAGTTTGTAATTTCTCACTGAATATACATTGAAGGTGAGAATAGGGAATCTTTACATCGATTTAGGAATAAAGCAATTGATAGTGTGAAATGAAATTAGTAACCTTTTCATCATCATTTTCCTTACATCTCATCAAATCAACTAAGGTCATATTAGGATTCATATGCACCTGGAAATGGTTTATAAATGCCTCAAAAAGTCCATTGAATGAACAAATTGAGCTATTCAATAGTGAGGAAAACCATTCTAAAGTGGTATATTTCAAGGACCTAAGGAAAAGCTTACCCAAGAGCTTATCCTCAAGGACACAATCACTACATAAGGAAGTATAAGTGGAAACATGGTTAGAAGGGTCTCCTTTTCCTCCATATTTCTGAAACCCAAGAATCTCTATAACTTATGGTATCAAGGTTCTCAATATCTCCAAGGATAAGGGCTTAGTTTTGACATAATATGCAGGTTGGCCATTTTGATTTTGGTTTATGGTGGAAATTTTCTTTTGAATAGATGAAACATTTTGCAAAATTTGGTTAAGGATGGCATCATTTCTTATATTTTGAGATGGAGGTGAATATGGTGGATGCGTATATGTGTTTGAGGGGAAAGTGAATGGAATTCCTATGGGAGGTAAAGTGGTAGGAGATATGACATGAGATGCCAAAAAGCTACTAGGATGTCTAGTAGAAATACCCAAGGTAGGATTGATATTACTAGTAGGTTGAATTGTTTTTTGTAACTTGAGGATCGGTATAGGTTGGAATAGAGGCAATGGTTGTAGGAGGAGGAATTCAGGTTCCTCTTTGAATTTGGACATTTTTCAGAGGTTGAGCACAAGTAGTAATTAAGGTAAGATGCCAAAAATTAGAGCTAGGTTACGCATAAGTTCTACTCCTTCACTTTCAATCATGAGATGTATGTTATCTATGGTATGAATAGAAATATTGGAAATATTTTTAGTGCTCACTTGATGTTGTAGGTTTTCTAAATCTTAATGGATTTGGATTATGTTTTCTTGAGGAGCACTAGAAACCATTGTTTCAATTCTTGTAGCACTACTTGAAGGCAAAGAGTTGTTCAGGGTATTTTCCATACCTAGTGAACTAGTCTCAACACTAGGAGTGAAAGAGTTGGATAACCTAAGATCCATGATGATTTTTCTATCGCAGGATGATATGAGTTGCAGACTTCATCTCACTATACTATTAAAATAGGACACCAAGTTGTAAAGCTCATGCAAGGTACAATCAATGAAATACAAGGTAAATGCAATGATATTATTTCATTCCAATTCTTATGTTTACAAATGCACCAAATTAAGCTATATTTAATGAAATGAATGTAACAAAAACAAGGAGTAATCTGAAATAGAAATCTAACAACACTAAACTGAAACATAGAAATAGGGTTTTCGATGCTGTAAAATGTAGTTTTAGGTCTGACATGGGACTAAATCATCTAGAGGGGTGTATGAGTCCCAGTTAGGGATTTTCAAGGGTTCAAATGCTGAAAAAGTAATCCACACAAAATACCCAAAAATTAGGTAAAACTACTTGTACTAGGACTAAATCACCTAGAGGGGCATATGAGTCCTAGATTAGGGTTTTTGCAATAATTTTAGAAAAAAATTGAGTGAATGTTAGATTTTCTAGTTTGAAAGTTGTCTATACTATTTGCAATTATAGATTTTAAATGAAATTCAATGATGCAAGAGGAAAAAATGTAACCTATATACACATTCACTAATGCAATATTTAGAAACTCTATATTCCAATTAACTAATGCATGAGCTAATGCAAAGTTAATGTAAGATAAATCTAGGACTATGATACACTCCAAATCAAAAAATAAGGTGTCCAAAGGCTAGGTTCACCAAAAATGAAGCCTCGAAAATAGGGTTCCACCTTTTGGGAGATTGAACTAAAGGGGAATTAGGGTTCCTCTTATTTCACTTATGTTTCATTAAAGGAAACCAAGATCCCTCAACCAATTGACTTGATTGAGGGAGGGGTTAGGTTATTAGAATGGTTTCCTTGGGTGTGATTAAAGACAAAAGGGGGTTCAACACCAAGGAAAGTCTTGGAAAGAAGAAGATGTAAATGATATACAAACCTAACTATGCGACCTAACATATGAAACTGAAAATCAAAATAATGAACTAAGAAAGGACAAAGGGGCACCAAGAGAATTGTAGATGCTTGAAATAGGTTCTGCACTCCCAAAATTATGAATTCAATGCACATTGAGACTCATACATTAGGAGGGGTGATTTAGTCCTAGTTTAGGGTTTCAATCTGAATCTAGAATCTAAAACTGCTAAATCAAGATCTACTAAAAATGTCTGCAAATAGGTATACTAGGACTCATACACCACAAGTGGTTATTTAGTCCCAGTATTAGGATTGATTTGAAATTCTATTATGCTCTAGTGATCTCGTGTAGATTCTCTCCCTTTTGATCTTTGAGTCTAAAATTTTTAATTCTACTTTGTAGGTGACTTTATGTGATCTTGCAAGGTATGTGACAACTTTGACAATTTTTTCCAATCTTTCTCTTCAATGGATATTCAACCAAGATCTACAGATCACATATCAAAGAGAGGGTAAAATGTTGTTTTGTTAGTAGATAAGAGTTTTTCTTGGTCAAGCCTCATTTTGGTAATTAAACCTTGAAATGAAATGAAATAGAAAGAAGGATTAATGAATAAATAAATATGTTATATTGCAATTCACCACACCCTTGGAACAAAGGTTTAATCTTGTATGTAATGGCTAGCATGAATGTGGGTATTGAATCTTGATTTTATGTTGTATATCTTGACTTTAAGGCTTATTTGAATCATAAGAACTTACATCACAAATGTTAGCTCAAAAACATACATGATGCATGATGACTTTGACATGATGCTTGAATCTTGAATATAGCTCTAAAATGCTTGATAATCAGCTCTTGAATGCTCTTGAATTGCTATAATGCTTGAATTCTTATATCACACTTGCCCATTAAAGTTTCTAGGAGAAAATATATGAAATAACCTTCTATTTATACTTTTTTTTGCCAAATTTTCTAAAATTACAACACTACAAGCTGACATTAGATCTAGGAGAATAAAATCCTGCCAAGAATTTGAATTTTAAAAAAGTCCAAGCTAAGTGAGACTCATACACCAGTTGGGGCATATGAATCCCAATAGCCTAGGCTTTAGACACAAATTTCAAGAAAGGTTAAGTTCTTTGCCAAATTTAGGGCCAAGCCCTAAAACTTAGGTGGGACCCATATGTCCAAGGTAGCGTATGAATCCTAGAACACTAAATCAGGGCTAGATAATCCAAAATCACTAAATTATGATTGGTTATTGGATATAAGTTTGGATTATCTCATAAAGATGCATTAAATAAGGCTTTTGGATGAAAAATAGGACAAAATAAGGCATAAAGAAGCCTAATTTGAGTAGGGAGGGCCCAAATAAGTGTGAAAATTTAGAGGGATACATTTTTCTACACTACAAGTTCAATCCTAGAAAGGTTACATCCTAACTAGTTTGATGATGAATCTATTTACACTAACATCTCCCCTTAAGTGAAACATAGAGAGTAATGTATGCATGATGATGAGTCCCAAATAATAGTCCATTTTATGTATTCATGTACAATTTTCTAATAAAGTGGAGTAAAGGATAAAAACAAAGTGGGAAATATAAACCCCTCTTTAAAAGAGAAATGATGCAAATACAATTAAATAAAATGTACAAGTGAAGAAGATAGAAAAAGGGATCATGATTTCCCCCCAAGGACTACTTTTATTACAATGTGTAATGAATGTTCCCCACATAGTGGAAAAAATAGAGAATGTCTATGTGACCCCCATAAAAATGAGAATTAATGATCTCCATGTGAGAAAGTATTTCCTCTAAAACTGATAGGAGAAGAGAAACCACACAACCTCACCTCCAAATAATGCTTATAGTGTTGGTAGATATAGAAAGTTAGATTCTAAATATGATCCATGATCACTAAATAAATTTTCTCCCCTTGAGAAGAAACAACGTAATAAATATGTAAAATAAGACTTCCCATTCTGAATAGGAATATGTAGGAACTAGAATAAAGGTATTTGATTCTAGAAATGATCCAATTACTAATATGATTCTCTTGATGTCTTGAAAATGATGCTTAATGGTCTCTAAGATAATGCTATCCTATGATAAATGTTTATAAAATGGATCAAGTGCCATTTTAAATTCAAGAAGAGAGGAAATGTATGCATGGTAACAACTAGATTGATGAAAATCTTTTATGATTGTAAATGGTGTCGGTATAGATTATGACTGAGTCGGATATGTGGGTATGTGCAGGATCATGATGGGCCAAAAAGTTGCAATATGATGCATATGTGTAGGGTATGTGGCTGACGACTTTTTCTTACCCAAAATTGATGAAAAGAAAAGAGTTTTTAAAGGAAATTCTCAACTTTCCACCAATATAAATTATGCTTTACTTTGAATAATAAATAATTATTATTCATTTTCTATTTGACTTATGACTAAAGTCTTGATTGATAGGCTGATTGGAAAAGCATCTATAGCTTTCAAATGGTATCACATTTTTTGAATCCAAAACATTCATCACATTCTATACTTTTCATACTATAGGATTAAAAACAAAAAAAATGAATTTCATGAAGTTTTGACCAATTTAAGGTGGTTAGACATACGAGTTTTTTTATTTTTTAAAATTTGTAATAAAAAATTCATTATTAATTATTTACTTGGAAAAAAAATACAAAAAAATATGCATCGTATTGGGACATGAGTCTTGTACTTATATCTAAAGAGTATGTGCAGGATCATGATGTGCCAAAAAGTGGCAATATTATGGGTATTTGTAGGGTATGTGGCTGACGACTTTTTTTTTACCCAAAATTGATGAAACGAAAAGGGTTTTTAGAGGATATTTTCAGCTTTCCACCAATATAAATTATTCTTTAATTTGAATTTAATAAATAATTATTATTCATTTTCTATTAGAATTACGACTAAAGTCTTGATCAATAGGCTAATTGAAAAACATCTATAACTTTCAAATGGTATCACATTTTTGAATCCAAAACATGTGTCACATTCTATGCTTCACATAATATAGGATTAAAAAAATAAAAAATAAATTTCATGAAGTTTTGACCAAGTTAAGGTGGTCGACATACAAGTTTTATATTTTTAAAAATTTGTAATAAAAATTCATAATTAATTATTTACTTGGAAAAAATTACAAAAAAATATGCATCACATCCAAACATGAGTCCCTCTACTTATATATAAAATATTATAAAAAATTATTATCATTTTATTATGGTTAGTTGGTTAGACAACACCTACTTGTTATTTTTTCCCTGAAATTTAAGTACTACTACATTAAATTTCAAAATTTCACCAAATAGATTTTATTTATTTTAAATAAACCTAGTAGTTTAGAAACTACATTCAATTTTCTACAGATTCTATTCTTACATATTTTTGAAATAATATAGATAACTTATTCAATTTTTTATGTCAAGTTGCCTAACACTGATTTTTTTAATTGTTTTGCCACTTAAGGGCCTATTTTTTCCATGATGATCCTGCACATACCCTAAAATATTATAAAAAAATATTTTCATTTTATTGTGGTTAGGGTGGTCAGACATACACCTACTTCTTATTTTTCCCTAAAATTTAATTACTATTGAATTGAAATTTCAAATTTTCACCATATATATATTTTTAAAATAAACCTAGTAGTTTAGAAAATAAATTCAATTTTCTATAGATTCTATTCTTACATGTTTTGGAAATAATATAGATAACTTATTCAAATTTTTACATCAAGTTGCCTAACTCTAACTTTTTTGAATTTTTCACCACTTAAGGGCTTGTTTTTTCCATGATGATCCTACACATTCCCATGTCAAATCATGAATATTAGCACAATTTGTAATGATAGAAGTTGATGTAGGTGAGATAAGAGAAAGACATAAATATGTTAATGGTGATGCAACATCATCAAATTTGGCATCAAAGAGAGGATGAATATTCTCAATAGAGTCACCAAAATTTGCAATCTTGGATTCTACAAACAAAGATTTGATGCTTCAAAGATATACATCCTAATGTGGTAGATTAAGAATAATGAAAATAATGTTTAGTGAAAATAATCACTAGAACCCATTGATGAGTCAACACAAGCTTCATATTGTTAGGATTTAGGTGCCATCAACCTTGTAAATCCTTTTATTAATTATTCTCCTAAAGTGTTTTGTACATTTACCTATAAGAGGTGAAACCGTTTGACTAATGATGATGAAAGAGATAATGTAAATGCAGTGTAATCGTCACCATTTGTCCTTTTGGAAAAGGACAAAACAACTAGGTGTCCCACTTTGGGAATATTCTAGAATGAGGTTGTTTGGTCAAAATAGGGTGTTGTAAGAGCATCTATGACATGCATGACAGTTTTCATAGGATGCTATGACAGTATGACAGATTCCTATGACAAAATATGCTATTTTTGGACCCCAGGCGCCCATGCATGAGAGATGCCTTATGATAGTTGTAAGAGGATCTGTAAGAGGTTATTTTTAGTATTTTTGACCATTTCAAGGAGGGAGGCATGGGTTTTTCTAGGTGGTATTCTTTCATATTTTTTGGCGAAACCATGATGGTTTTCATCCTCACAAATCTCTTCAAATTAGGGCCTTGAGCTAGACTTATTCAATTTAGTTTTGTAGGCTTGCATGGTAATAGGGTGCTGCTGGATTTTACAAGGATTGATAAGAGAAGTCTATTTTTGCATGTAATATTTCAGATTATTAGTAATATACTTTCCTCTCTTTTGGTGGTGGAGTTTTTTCTCTTCAGGGTTTCTCCATGTAAATATGTTGTTGTATGTGTTATGATTCTTTTGTCTCTATCTCTCTCATTATTTCTTCACACTAAGGCTAAAGGTTAATCAACATATTTTATATTTATATTCAATTATTTAAGTTCATATTGCAAGCTTTATTCACCTTTATAATCAACATTTGGTATCAAAGCCAACGGTTATGTTAAGGGACACTTTCCTTTTAAAGTGTTGAAAGTTTATTGCTGCAGTGGGAGATTTTGTGTTGTGGGTTTTGTAGAGTTCTGAAAGATTGTATACCATGGTCTCCACCTCTCGTCAAGATATTGAGAAGTTCAATGGAATTGGTTATGATATGTGGACGTTGAAAGTGGAGGATCTCCTTGAGGGGAGAGATCAGTGGTTACCAGCTTCAGTTGATAAGAAGTCATCTACTTCGACCTTGTCAAATGAAAATTGGAAGAAGTTAGGAAAGAAGGCTTGAGGGACCATTCAATTGTATCTCACTGACTATATCCTCCTGAATGTTTCTTCAGAAGACACGACATACAAGATTTGGAGGAAGATACGTGAAATCTACCAAACTAAGAGTTTTTCTAACAAGTTATATCTCAAAATATGTTTATATTCATTAAAGATGAAGGATGGTGATTCTATTGTTGAACATTTGAATGATTTTAATTTGATTATAAGTCAGCTTGCATCTATTGATGTTAAAATAGAATCTGAGGATAAATGGATTTTATTGATTTTCTCTTTTTCAGATTCTTGGGAAAATTTAATTATTGTTATAACACGTGATGGTGTAGAACCTAAGATGGATAATATTATTCCCATACTTATTTTAGAGGAGACGAGGAGAAATACCATGCATAGTGGCTCCCAATATTCCTTGCATGTGTGAGGTAGGCCTAAGGAGAAGGGTCCTAAAGGGGATAAGAAGAAGGACAAGTCTAAAAGATGATCTAAGATCCCTAGAAAGAGTAGAGTGAAGTGTTGGAACTGTGGTAAATGGAGACATGTGGATAAGGAATGTAGAAACAAGAAAAAGAATGCAGATTCCTCCATAGAAAATTCCTTTGATCACGGTGATTTTGATGCCTTGATTATTTCAGCTAACATAGTTTGTAATGATGATCGGCTTATTGATTCAGGTGCTTCCTTCCATATGACTCCTCATAAGGAGTGGTTTTCTACATACAAAGAATGTGATGGAGGAGAGGTATTCATGGGTGACAATATCTCACAAAAGATTGTTGGTAAAGGAAAGGTAAAGTTCTGTTTCAGTGATGGGAGGACTAAATCCTTGATGATGTTTTACATATTCCAATACTTACAAAAAGTTTAATTTTAGTTTCCAAGTTGAATTACTTTGGAATGCATGTGACATTTGATAAGTCTTGTTGCAAGATGGTAAGGGGAAGTTTGGTGGTTGCCAAAGGATCTCAGATAGGGAATTTTTTTACGCTACATGCCTCTATTTTTGTAACTCCTCTTTTGTAACTAGCACTAAAAATGCATGTATGTTGTGGCACCATAGATTGGGTCACATTGGTGAAAAAATTATTAGGACCATACATTATAAGAAACTAGTAGACAATATTTATGATTATTCTGTTGGAAAAAATGATTTCTATGAGGATTACGTGTTTAGTAAACAAAATAGATCATCATTTCCTAAAGGAACTAATAAAGCTAATGTATTTTTAGAACTAATTCATTTAGATGTATGTGGTCTAGTGGATGCAAATTATTTGGGTAGATCTCATTATTATGTTTCCTTCATTGATGATTACTCAAGATATACTTGGATTTATTTTATGCATACAAAATCTAAAGTTTTCACCAAATTTAAGGAATTTAAGGCATTGGTTGAAAAGAAAACATATTATAAGATAAAAGTATTGAGATCTAATAATGGGGGTGAATATTGTTCTAAGGAATTTGATGAGTTTTGCAAACATGTAGGAATTGTTAGGAAAAAGACTACACCTTGTACACACCCCAACAAAATGGGGTAGCAGAAAGAATGGACCATACATCAATGGAAAGAGCTAGGAGCATGTTAAGTAGTGCTAAGTTAGATAAAAAAAATTGAGAAGAAGTTGTTGGTACTGCTTGTTATTTAATTAATAGATCTCCTTGTAAATCTCTTGTTGATAAAACACCTTATGAAATGTGGTTGGGTAAAAAGCCTTCAGTTTCACATTTAAGGGTCTTTGGTTGTAAGGATTTTGTTAATGTGCCTAAAGAGAAGTAGTCTAAATTCGATCCCAAATCTTAGAAATGCATCTTTGTAGGTTATGGTGAAAATGTTAAAGGTTATAAATGTTGGAATCCATTAACATGAAAGATGATATTTTCTAGAGATATTATTTTTAGGGAATTTAGAGCTAACTCTGAAGATGAGAAACCAAAGGAAAAGTAAAAAATAGTGCATTTTGAAACTAAGCAAGAAGATGCACATGTGGAAGAACAGAGTGATGGACAAGAAGATGGAGAAGAAGAAGAGAGTTCTGAAGAATCTATTGTAACATAAGAAGTTCAAAACAATGAGGATGAACATGAGGAGGAACCTCTTACTCCACTTTTGAGAAGGTCCACAAGACAACAAAATTCGGTTGATAGGTATAGCCTAGACCTGATTTTCATTGTAAATTTTATTTGTTATGTACTAATGATGAATCTAGATCTTTCAAGGAGGCTCTCTCTTTAGAAAAATGTGCGTCTTGGATTCGGGCCATGCAGGATGAGATGATGTCTTTGAAAAACTGTGACACCTAGGATCTTGTTAGTTTTCCCAAAGGAAGAAAATCCATTGGTTGTAAGTGGGTATATAAAAGGAAGTTTGGTGCAAATGGTAAGTTGGAATGGTACAAGGCCAGATTAGTGGCCAAGGGCTACTCCCAGAGAGAGGGAGTTGATTTTGGTGAAATATTCTCTCGTGATGCTAAGTTAACCTCTATTAGATTCCTTTTATCCACTATTGTTGCTTATGATTTAAAAATAGAACAAATGGATATTAAAAATGCCTTTTTGTATGGGAATCTTAAGGAAGAAATTTATATGCAACAACCTAATGGTTTTGTTGTGAAAGGAAAAGAACACTTGGTTTGCAAGTTAAAACAGTCTCTATATGGTTTGAAACAGTCACCTAGGATGTGGTATCAAAAGTTTGATGCCTTTTACATTAAATTTGGGTTTTTTAGAAGTGAAGAGGATCATTGTGTTTATTTTAAAGTTATTGATGATCAGATACTGATTATTTTTTATATGTGGATGATATGTTGTTCGTTGGTAACAATAAGGCAATGATTAGGGAACTTAAAACTCAAATTTTTTGCACATTTGATATGAAGGCTTTAGGGGCTGCTAAATATATTCTTGGGATGCAAGTCATTAGGGATCAGGTTCACATAAAGCTTTGGTTAATTCAGAGTAAGTATGTTAACACTATTTTGTAGAGGTTTAATATGCAAGACTATAAACAAATAAATATTCCATTTCCTATTGGTACTAAGTTAAGTTTAGACATGTGTCCTAAATTGGATAATGATATTGATTAAATATCTAAAGTTCCTAATGCTAGTGCTATCGGTAGTTTAATGTATGCAATTGTTTGTACTAGACTGGATATAGCCCAAGCACTGGGAGTTCTAAGCAAGTTTATGTCTAACCTTGGTAAAGAACATTGGACTTTTGTTAAAAGGGTATTTAGATATTTCTGAGGCACTTCTTATTACTATTTGGTTTATCATGGTACTGACAATGTTGATAAGTCATTGGATATACAGGTTTTTGTTTATACAAATTGGGCAGGTGACTTGGATAGTCGAAGGTCCACTAGTGGTTGTCTTTACTTTGTTTGGAGGTGCAATGAGTTGGATGAGTAAAAGACAACCTACAGTTGCTTTTTCAACCATTGAAGTAGAGTATATGGTTTCTACCACGCCTCTAAGGAGGTGGTTTGGTTACAGAGACTTGGTAATGGTATTGGTTTTGATTGCAGGATAGTGAGGATCATATGTGATAATCAAAGTGCCATATGTTTGGTTAAATATCCTATGTATCATGCTCATACTAAGCATGTTGATGTTAAGTATCACTTTGTATGAGAAATGGTTGAGAATGGATAGGTTTTGATTGAAAAAGTTGACACTTTGGATAATGTTGTAGATTCTCTTACAAAGCTAGTCACCACAGATAAGTTCTCTTGGTGTAGAAAGGCCATAGGCCTTGATCACTGTACTTAATTCTATGTAATTGTATCTCTATAGTTGTAATTTACAATGTATGATTTCAAGTGGGAGAATGTTAGGATTTAGGTACCATCAACCTTGTAAATCCTTTAATTAATTATTCTCCTAAAGTGTTTTGTACATTTACCCATAAGAGGTGAAACTATTTGACTAACTGTGGTGAAAGAGATAATGTAAATGTAGTGTAATTGTCACCATTTGTCCTTTTGCAAAAGGACAAAATAACTAGGTGTCCCACTTTGGGAATATTCTAGAATGAGGTTGTTAGGTTAAAATACCTAGGGCGTTGCAAGAGCATCTATGACATGCATGACAGTTGTCATAAGATGCTATGATAGTATGATAGATTCCTATGATAGAGAATGCTATTTCTGGACCCTAGGCACCCATGCATGAGAGATGCCTTATGACAGCTGTAAGAGCATCTGTAAGAGTTTATTTTTGGTATTTTTGACCATTTCAAGGAGGGAGGAATGGGTTTTTCTAGGTGGTATTGTTCCCTATTTTTTGGTGAAACCATGGTGGTTTTCATCCTCACAAATCTCTTTAAATTGGGGCCTTAAGCTAGAGTTATTCAAAGAGAGGATGAATATTCTCAACAAAGTCACCAAAATCTACTATCTTGGAGTCTACAAACAAATATTTGATGCTTGATAGATATACATCCTAATGTGGTAGATTTAGAATAATGAAAATAAGTTTTAGTGAAAATAATCAGTAGAACCCATTGATGAGTCAACACAAGCTTCATATGTAGCAACAAGTGATAAATGCATTAAGTCCTTAATGCAGGGCATGAAACTACATTATTCATCCCAAAATAATGGTGTATTACAATATGTCTTAGTGAGATTATTTTTTGTAAGCTCCAATAGGATTTGGATAATTTGATGTGAGACATGAGGGAAAAATGCATCCCCATGTTGATTACTCCCATAATTTATGAACTTTAGTTTGTAATTTCTAGATATAGTCTAATTATTATCAAATATCAATGTAAAATGCAAATATACAACCTATAATGATTAGTGTTGAAATATAGCACCCCAGAACAATGTGCAAGAGAATTATAACTTGTGTGAATATTGGATGCCAAATTGATCATTTATAAAACATGGTGAAAAAATTGGCTATCCAAATCTTAAAAAACAAGAAAAAATGATTTCTTTATGAATTTTCTATGTGCATTAAAAAAAATTGCAAAATTTTGATAATTAGGGTAAAATTTATGCCTCATAAAAATTCACTTACAATAATGACTTCAAAGAGAAAAAAATGTTGATAAATAGAACATAATCCTAATATTCTCAATGCTAAAGTATTTTTTATAGAAAGAGCCTTCTGTCAACTATTCACACTTGAAAATTATTTGACTCCCCATTTGCAAGTTAAAAAAGAAAAATACCCCCTTTACAAGCACTTAATGGTTTCACAAAACCACTATCATAAATTTGATGGTTAGGAATAAATATCAATAGTCATAACAATTGCGGAGAACCGTTGGAGTAGATTGAGGTTGAGTCAAGCATGTTGAAGAAGCCATGTGGAGGAGTTTCTTCCTAAACATGAAGGTCATCTCATGTGAATATGTTACATAATATGGAGGTTTTGGACATAACAAATATACATTTATGGAAGTCAACCACAATAAATACCAACTGATAGCACATGGTGTAATGGTCGATTAACCGAGTCTTTTGGAGACTATTGGAGAGGTGTGTGGATGAAAATTAATTGAGCAAAGTAGGAATATGGATCACAAATACTATGTGAAAATATGTCAAAAAAACCTTGTAATAATAATGAAGCCTCCTCCTCTCTATGCAACAACTCAACAACATGATTATTTTTCAAAAACATGTGCTCAAACCCTAACCAAAATGATGTGTACATGCACTAGAATGGAGTCACTTGAATTTCTTGGAGCATGTTGATAGAAATATGGGAAGGTTGACAAGGTTCTCTTAATTTTTTGTTAGAAGACACAAGGAAATTTCCCGAGTCAAGGAAATGAATTTTTTAATGTGTGGAGAGGTTAAGGTTGAGAGATAGTTAATCCCTTGAATGGAGGATCATGTAGATTTTGTGAGGGTGTTTAAAATCAAAAAATGTCCAATAAAATTTCCTGAGCCAAATGTGTGTACCTCATTACATTGCAAAAATCGAAGGAGGACATAGCTTTTGATTATAGAGTGGCCATAAATTCTAGGTATGTGTCACTTATTAGTGTTATTCTAATTTCTAGAAATCTTTGGAAAATTTAGAAGCCTTTTGGAGGTGAGGTTTTGAAACCTTATGGATAGGAATCTTCCTTGAACATACTTTGGAAATCGGCATGTTGGATTCAATTGCTTGAGACCTCCTCACAAGTTGCTTTCTTTGTGGTAAATGGTTCAAGCATACCACAAAACAAGATTGGTGTTTGGCTATGACCAATTAGACCAGAAAAGGTAATCGAAACCAAACACAGGAGACCTAAAAAAAGAATAATAAGCACAACAAATGACATGAACTAGGAAACAAAATGAAATGTTGAAATACTCTATAAAATAAGTTGAATAGGCCACAAAAACTTGCAACAAGAAAATTCAAACCCAAAATGGGAAAATGGGCAACAAATGAATGTGGCCCTCTACTAAAAAAATTTATAATTTTTTTTGTGTTATTTAGATTTGCATGGTACAAAAGGGTACAAAAAAATAAAAATAAAAACCATTATTAAACTACCAAATTTTACCAAATGAAAGGTTATTCTTCATTTCTTGAGTATTCTGAACATAATGGTCATTTTTATGTGGCTCCATGATTCTCTGATGATAGGGATATATGTCCAAGTCACCTTCATGCGATAAGGAATGTGATATCATGGCTCCAATACCATGTTGTTGAATTCCAAGATTATAAAGCATGAATTGATAACCTTCCACAAGTGAAATAATAAGCATAATAGTATATCTATCAATATATAAATGAGATTATAAATATGCAATGATTAACCTTGCAATATGCAAGGAAGATGAGATAGGAAGATAGGACTAAACAATTGGCTAACCCTCCAAATATGGAACACTTTTGAACTCACTTGAAAAGGATGTGAGAATGTGTTAAATATGCAAGTAGTAGGTATCTGAAATGATGGGGACACATGTCTCAATTCTATGAAGTGATAAAATAATAATTAAAAACCTATGTAAATTTAAGCTAAGTGTGAATAGGTCAATCCTAAAAAGGTGATATTGTAACTCGTTTGATAATGTATCTACTTAGACTAACATTTTGATGTTGGTTTGTTAAAATCAATATTATAAATTTATTTCACTAATCACATCAAACATAAGAAAATAACGTTTAGGAATAGAAAATAGATAATTCTCATCTCATATAAATGATTGAAACTTTTATCTTTACTCTAAAATGTTAGAAAAGGACTATTGAAATGTTTTATCACCTATGACCTTTGATAAGTGACTAAAACATTAAAAGAATGAAAATATTGTTTCATACTTGTCAAACTATGATTTGTACCAATCATCCTGCTCCCCATTACTAGGCTATTCAACATCAATAATTTCTTTACTTTATTTGAACTCAAATATGGCGTCTACTAGTTTCTTGGATAAAGTTGCATATCTTTGATCTCATCACCAAAATATTATCATTTTATTGTTGACTAACACATGATCCACCTTCTCATTTTTAAGGAGTGAATTTTAAAATAGGGGAATAGTATCCTTGAACTCCTCCCTCAAAAGTGTAAATATTTCTTCTTTCATCAAGGCTTAAAAGAGTTGGGATATTATATTAAAAAGAAAATCAACTCTTCCATTTTCACTCTTACATAAACTTTTAACTTTCCCATGACAGAAGTTATTTCAAATTAGATCCTAAGAAATATGAGTATGTATTTGATATCTTATTTAAACTCCAAATAGCATACTTGGAATTTTTTTAAATCATCCTCATAGGGAACACCATAGGAAATTCATTGATTTTTTAAGGCTATAATTTTACTTTGTTTCAATAATGAGATTTTCTTGACACTTCTATATATTATTATCTACTCTTTGAAATAATTAACTCTTTCCCTAAAAGCACCTTTAGTCATTTTTTCAATACATTCATTGTATGATTTGTCCTTTTCATTGGACACATTTAATGAGTCTCTAATCCTTCCCACCTCTTGAATCACTACTAATTTGAGAAGTGCTTGGAGGATGAACAATACCCTTTGATTAAAAAATTGGATATGTAATAAAAATATTACTTATTACTGATTTTTTCACTCAAATAATATTTTAAGTGCATGATTGAACATTTAGCCTCTCATTATAATATACTTGTGTCTAATTATTTTTTCCTTTCTAAATTGGTTAGTATGGAAAACTATTAATTTTTACTCAAGAGTAGATACATCCCGAACTCTCTTCACTGGAAACTATCCCACCAATTCATGTGGATCATAATCCAACTTTGGATTATCATGATCTAGACAAATATATGATATGCTCTCTTTTTTTTTGGCTTGTGGAAATATAAATCAAAATAAACTTTCTCATTAATGATTTAAAAAATTTATCCTCATATATTCCTCCTTAAAGTGTGTCAAATTATATTACAAATATAATGTCTCAACTTCGCAATAAAAAAATCACTCTCTAACTAGTGTTGTTTCTTTGAATCCACGTTATTATAACTCGCCTCAAGTGATGGGAGTGCTTTATTTAGGAAGTGTCTACATATTCCCCTAGAAATACCCCCATTATTTATTATTTCTTGTGTTCTCTTTTCTCTCATCCTTATATGTACTAAAAATTAACTAGTTATTTATTTTTTATGAATTTATCATAAGTTTTTTTATCTAAAATATCTTATGTTAGAGCTACAACCTTAAAATGTGTAACATTATATTGGAAATACTATTAGTTTTTTCTAATCCTATTATATACAAAAAATAGTTAAAGAACAACACAAATGTGGTTGTCGAGAGGGATAAAATATTGTATCTTGTTAGTATCTATATAGTCAACCAACATAACTTTTGTGTCTATGATATCTTGCATAACACTCATGTATTCATGACCTAATAATGTAGAGAGTGATGCTTCCCTAGAGGATTCCACTATGGATGCTTGCACATTAGCACTGAATGTTTTTTTTGACATCTCTTGTATCTTCTACATAATTAAAAGAGTAAATATATGCATTAGGTTAAATTGAATATTATCTTATTTTATGAAAAGAAGAGTCAATAGAAAGAAAAATGGGCTCATATGGAGGGCCAAAATCCCCCATCTCCTCAATCTCTACATAGATAAACCAACATAAATTGTAGGGCTTGAGTAAATTAGTATAACATTCCCTTGTGCTTGAGTTACTAATGTAAAGGGTTATGCTTGCATGGAGGGTTCCATTATAAATGATTAAAATTACAATGAAGTTGTTGGTGGTGATTTTTTCCTAGTACTTTCATCTTCCATCTATATTGAGGGCTAATTAATGGGAACTTTAGAAAAAGTAGGCCTATCTATAGGATTCTCTTTAAAAAGCATGAAATAGATCTTCCTTTGGTATATGAACCACTCTTCTACATTAAACTATAGTTATGAAAATGGGATTCACAAATTATATGTTATTAAGCTATGATAAATACTAGAGTAGATATGTCAATATCAAATATGTCATGAGGTATCATTTTCAAGGTTGCTATAAAACTAGTGTGACAAATATAAGAACAAGAACCTTGATAATGATATGTATCAATTTTTTAGAGAAAAAATATCTAAGATAACTAAACTAGTATGAAATAATTATTTGTCTATAGTAAAAAGTGATTTTTTTTATAATTATATCTAAAACTATAATAAAACATCAATAATCATAATAAAAGATTATGAAATGTGATAAATACCAATGTAGTACCCCTCCATTTATGCTTATGCTTTCTGCTGTTGTGTTTTTACACTGTTAGACTACGATACCTTGTTTGGATATTTTGATCGCTGGTTTTGAGCGATAGTGGATTTATTCTTTGACATGATGATACATTGTTTGGTGATTACTGATTTCAGACATGATTTGATTTTGTTTAGATGTTTACTTTCAGATGATTATTGCTATGTACATGTTTATGATGGAATAACTGTTAATTTATTTCATCAGTCTGATGTGAAGTGTATTGGTGTGGAGAACAGAATTGCATCACTCGCTTGTGAGTGCCCTGTGATATCTGTGATTTTCTCTGCACGGTGTGCTTGTTCAATGCTTTATGTATATGTATGCATGTTATTGCTTGGTTGCAGGAATTGCAGGTACATGACACCAACTCCACCTAGGTACTCAGGTCTGAGCGTGTCAAGACTCAACTGATACGTTGATTGGGAGATAGTAGTTTGGTTTACCCTAGTCTAATCTATAATCCTGGTCTTAGTACATCGTTTGTTTTAGTTCAGAGTCATAGGATTGTTTTGTGATCTTCTGTTTGGATAAATTGTTTGAAAGCTAAATTTGGTTAAATTTTAATGTTAGTTTATTGTTCTTTAAATTATTGTTAGGGTAAGTGCACCAAGATGGTTCCCAAAAAAGGGGCTTAAGTGGCCACTTTTTTTTTTCTGAAATCAGGAAATACTGACCTTGGACGTGAAATTGAGGATAGCTACACTAAAAATTTTTTGATAGAACAAAAACAAGGACCACAGTGCTCCGAGTCTACTTTCTAAACTACTAATTTATTTTGAAAATGGTTGAGATTAAGGGGTTCAAAAGAGGGACACACACAAATTGCTGTTGTTTCTGTCAAAAAAACATAACATGCTTTCTTATTAATGACCTTAGAAACACGGTGGACTTTTTTAGTATTTTTAAAATCGCTCAGTTCAGAAGTTAGATAACAGTATGTAGTAAGGACTGGATATTTTCTGATAATTTTTTAATGAATATTTGATTTTTTATTAATTTTCTAAGTGGGCACTTCCTAAAAGCAGAATTTTGGCCGTGCTCCCCCTCAAATTTTTTGAAACTAAAAGATTTTTCTAAAATTTTATTTTTTTTAAATTGTAGAATGGAGTCTAGTTTCTAAAAATATAATTTATTTCAAATTTTGATGAACGGTTAATTTATAGCGAAAAAAATACCAAACACTGCTTTTTGAAGAAAAGCGGACATACAATCAAAAGAAATTATGGATGAAAAGTTTAACATTGTTAGAAAGTGAAAAAAATTACATCGTTCGAAAGCTAATAAAGAACCTAACATTACCCATGTCTTCGATTTTCTTGATATTGAACC
>VDFB02132431.1:0-12234 GCA_007258455.2 Sequoia sempervirens
AATGGAATTGTTTTCCATGACAGTGAGAGTGAAATATATTTGTGCTATTATCTCCACAGCATGAGCTGGAATGATAAAGGTGATTAGTGTCCTTACCTTCCTTCTCTATGTCAGCCTTCCCTAGATCCACCATGTGCACATCTGGAGTTTCGTTTTCAGGAATACAAATCGACCCATCAACGTACTCATTTATCTTGGAGCAAGGGAACTCAAGTGTTTCTTGATCCACCTCCATGGAATTTTCTTCCTTTATCATCCCAATGTCATTAATGCTCTCATGATAAACCTGCGGTTTCTCCCCACGAGGGTCAATCTTATGCAAATCTTCCTCTTTTTGTGCATTTGGCTCACATTTTGTAATGTCCCCATTTTTAGCATATAATCGCACCTTCGAAGGATTGATGGCCTTTCCTGCAGGCCAGCTAATAACCAGAGACACTAGGCTTCCTACAGAGTTCTTTGAAGATCTCAGGGGTTTACATGTTGGAGTTGGGCTATTCAGATCTTGGTTTCCTTTTGGGTTTTCTGAGAGCTTTGCTGAGGTATGACATACAATTGCGTCGGGCAACCTTTCCGGATTTACTATTTTTAGTAAGTTATGATGGCTACACCTTGGAGTTTGGGATTTTGGTTTGTGGATTCTTTCTAGGTTTTCAAAGAGTTTTGCAATGGTGGCGCACGCATTGCATTCTGAGCAACTTCTTGAATTTACTATTTTTAGTAAATTCTATTTTTAGCAGTGGTCCAGTCAGCACCAACTCAGTCAACTTTCCTCTTCTGGCAGTTCATTAGGTAATTCTGATTTTTGGCCTAAAGGGTTCATTTTGGAGAAATAAGTATTTTAAAGACAATAATGTTTTATTTTATAAAATAACCCCTTGTCCTAGTAATATGACTTTAAGTTGTTTTAAAGAAGGGGACCTTGAGGGGTATTTTCTCATGAAGAAATAATTTTATATTTCTAAAGTCTATAATTGCTCAAGGGAAAGTGGATGCCTACTTTGGAGGATTTTATATTTTATTTTTAAAAAAAAGAGAAGTGATATTTATCTCTCAAGGAAGGTATGCCATTTTGATGAAGGAGTCTTGGTCAAAGTTAAACCTAAAAAACAACTTGGAATTAGGGTGCACTTTCTAGAAGCCTCTGGAGTGTTCTCTTCAGTCTATAAAAGGAGGCTCCCTCTCTTCATTTGGATCATCTTCTGTCTACCATATTGTTATGCTGCTGGATTATTTTCAGGAAAGAAGCTTCGAGGAATGCATACCTCCTAGCAAGGGTCAGACTTCGTGTTTGAAAGACAACACCTAGCTGATATTGAGATTGCTTCTCACTCAGAGAATGCAAATGGAGCTTACTCGAGATTTTCTGATGTTTTTTACAGTTTGTGTATTGGTGGTTGTAGTCATTGTTGAAGGTCATTTATGCTCATAAGTCATTGCACGATTTTTGTTTGGTTCTGGGTACTTTACATATGTCTTTCTCACCCTAGGGCACCCCTCTCTGGTGAGTTTGAGATTTTATTAGCAAGTGTTGGATTTTATCTTGTCAAATCGCTGCTTTTGAGGGTTTTGCATTGCTGAGTTGTATTGGAATTTGTGCAAAAATAAATAACATCAGTTTGCTGAAGTTTCATTGTTCTATCTTGGTCGCCATCATCCTAGGGCCCTTCTGCATCAAGTTTGAAGTCATTTGGTGAAGTATTGTGAGTTGTGTGAGCAATTTAGTGAGTTACGGAGTTGCTGGTTATGCATTTTCAGTCTATGTTCAGTCATATCAGATTGTTAGATTTTGCTTTAGGAGTTGGGTTTGAGTCCTGGAGTCATATTGAGCATTGGAGATACATTAAACTTCATCGCAGCATTGATATATTACTAATTCAGTGTCTTGGCAGGCAACTCTTCTTATTGTAAGGCTGTTACAGTAGTACTGTTCAGCCCTTTCTATTTCTTGCTAAGTTACATTGTATTCCCACGGCTGTGGAAGAGACTGGCCCTTGTTTAGTCTATTCGTATTACATTTAGTATCTCCGCCATATGATAGCGCCTTGCCCACCTCGGGTTTGGAGTGCACATTCTTGGCGTTGAGTTTATTTTATGTATTGCATCATTTACAATAGATACTCCGCCATATGGTAGCATCTTACCCAACTTGGGTCGGGGAGCACATTCTTGGCGTTGAGATTTCCTTTCAGCATTGTGATACTTCAAGTTGTTACTGACGACCCTCTTGCCATATGACAACATCATTCTCATCTCGAGATTGAGTGCACATTCTTGGCAAAGAGTTACTTCCAAATTGCTGGTTTTGATTTGAGCTGACCTTTAACGGGTTCTTGTTGTACTGGATTGTTCATTGTAAAATTTGAAAAAATTGGTTCCGGTTCATTACATATTTCATCAACTTGGGCTCTTCTTGTTTCAAGATTGACTCTTCTGGCTCTTCCTTGATGGCTTTTGAATCTTCCTCTTCTTTCTTCTTTCGCCTTATGTAGTCGTAAAGTCTTGATTTGTTGTTGGTTATTGCAGCAATGAGGGTCTACATTATTTGCAACATTGTCTAATTTATTTGATTATGCTTCTCTATGTAAGATTTGATCTGCTCCTCCATCTTCTACTTATTTCTGCCTCTATCCTCTTTCTCTCTTTAAATCTCTGATTGTCCACAGGCTGGCAGAATCATGGCTCTAATACCACTATAAGCTACCAGATCTCTCAAAAGGTCCACGTCAGCATTTGCATTTATAAACATTACACAAGGTAAATTCATGCACCTCTCAATATGACAACGCCTTCATACATTCAGACTCGATCGTGTTCTCTTAGCTGGCAAACATCAATAGACTTATGCATCCAAATTTCAAAGGTGACACTAACCTCAATGCCCTTGCTAAGCTTCCCGCTTGAGTGGTGGCTCAGAGATGTCTGGGCAATATCAAATTGTCTGGAACAAAACTATCAAGGCCTTAGATGAGTCGCTTTCTAGAGTGTGCTAAAAGCTCGACGGGGTCATGGCAAATGATCGCTCCTGCCTTATGTTACTCTTCCCGTGTATCTGCTTGATGTATGGTGATCCCGTCAGTAATGCCTCACACCTTCCAAATCTAGCACCCAAAAGGAAAGTTCATAGGTTCAATGTCAGAAATGAAGGAATGATATCATATGATCATCCCCTGCTCCTTTAATTCAATACTGGACCAATTCTTTTCGTGTCTCAACTCTCGATATGAATTAGCTCGCTGAATGGATGGTGTCAACTCCCATCAATGCCGCACAGTGAAGACTTGATCGTGGCCACAAAACCTAGATATGCATGTATAGGAGAGCCATAGAAAAAGTCACACATATCGAACATAAAGATCTCCAACTCCAGCCTCACAAATCTCTGTCCCAAATGATGATGCGTTTGGGATGATGGCCAGAGCGGAGCTCGGCCAATCCTTTCTTTAATCGCCTCCTCTCAAAGATCGAAGTCCTGTATGCAGTGATCGGAACCTAAATTTAGTGAAGGATACGGAAATAATGTAAGCAAAGCATGAATTTTCCAGGCTTGAAGCTACGCCCAATACCTGGGTGCCAGTGCATGAGAACTACATCCTCACTAATAGTTTGGTAGGAGATTGAATTCCAAATTCGTGATGATCAAACATGAAGGGCGATCCAAAATAAATACTACTTGAATTCAAGTCGGCATAGAAAACAAATATTATTTTTAATGCCTCCTTCAAAAGAGTCGGTCAGAAAGAAGCATGATTTATTTAAATTTAAATGTTATTTAATATTTTATAATAATTTAAATTTATTATTTATTATTTAAAATTCAAATTTCACTTTAGTGTTGATAAACACTATTTCTCACCGGAATGAAATTAGGGCTCAATCGGGGACATGACATGATTGTATTTGCAGTAACGTGAATCAAAATAAGCATCAAATAAAGACCATACAGTCAAGTTTCAGTTTCAGAACAGCATGTTTGCAAAGTGTGTGTTAGAATGCCAAGTTGATCAGTTTGGATTAGGATTAGTAAGGGTTACTACACTCGAACAGTCAGAATTGAAAACACTACACAATGCTATCTAGATACATATATCATGTTTGAAAATCTAAAAATCTTTAATTGTTTTCCATTTATGTAGAAACCCTGTTCTAACTGACCTCGGATCTGACTGAGTTTTTGCTTGTTTTTTGAAGTTTTTGGTTTTTTTGTGATTTTTTTGCATAAATGATATAATGCGACTTTGAAAGAAAAAATAATATAAAATCTCTACTAAATACAATAAGTCCAGATCTAACATTAACAGACTCAGGAAACCACTGCTAATGAATGTATTAATTTTCCACAGCCATTACAATGATAAATATCTGACATGCAGACAAGAATAGATAAAAATATCAGATTAAAACCTGATTTGCAGCAGCTGAGATAAAATGATGAATGGTACGGCCATCAAGAATATCAGCTTCTCCCTCTGTCTGATGACTGCAAGTGGATCCAATAGATACTGCGCCTCTGTTGATGTAGATAAACTGCTAAGGAAGGCGAATCACATGGCATAAAAGTACGGCCTGTACTTGCAGGTACGGCCCTGTAGCAGCAGCAATGGTACGGCTCTTAACAGCAGCAAAGAATCTGGTACGGCCTTATTTAGTTTTGTCTGGAGTTTAGGAAGTGGGCGCCTAAACAATAAAGATCCTTTCTGATGAATTCCAGACCAATAACCCCGAAAATACTATCTCTATGAATGTTCTGTGATCACTTCTGAATGAAGAAATCTCTCTGAAAGCAATAGATCAACTGTTATTTCACAGTCTCTGAATTGCAACACTGAAGATGGCTCGTTCTCCAATGCCTGTAGACAACGGAAACCCTAGGCTTCGTTCTCCGGAAGAAGACATGATCAAAATTTCAATATTCAACATAATGAACTTTCTTCACAATGAAAAATACTTATATTCTCAAGAGGGTCGACTTTTCTCAAAAAGGCATCATTTAAATAAAATTGAATTTTATTTTTTAATATTTCCAAAGTCTCGAACGCACTTTTAATTATAAATTATAATTAAAAAGGGCTCCCCTTCAATGTTATCGAACCCTTCAAGATCATCAGCTATAATATTAAATAACATGCAACTTTATGACAGGAAAGTTAATTAGCCATTTTAATTGACAATTAAAATATTAATATCTTTTCAATTTATCCGGGATTAATCTAACCATCTCAAGCTAGTGAATAAGTGGAGTGATTTTACATGACTGAAACCATATCAAGTAAAATATAGGGTGTCTACACGCTAAATAATCGCTAAAATAGCAAGTCGTGCAAAGACATCCTAATGACTCAACGCAAAGTCAACCGGGTAAATTCCCGAATAACCGGGGCTGCCAAGCTCCAAAAGAGACCCTCTAACCATACATATTAGCCTACGAGGGCTAAGAATAGGCTAAATCCACCGAACTCTGATGCTCGCAAAATTGGGGACATTACAGTCCGCCCTCCTTGAAATTGCTTGTCCTCAAGCAATCTCTACCGCAAAGAAACCCAACTCCTCGGAAGGCCCAAAAGAAGAACTGTAAAGTGTCCCACACATCTCTAACTGTCTCCTGTAGCATCAACAAAAACACAACTCAAGAAGCTATTCCTGGATCCCAAACCCAGAGTGAAAGTCTATCGTGTCTGTCATCCTCAGGCTGCCACTGCGCTCTACTGCCTCCAACTTCACCATGTTGTGAGTGGTGAAGTAACCCAATGGGACCCATCCAATACTCAGTGCCAAAACTGTCACCACCTAGATCCCAATACAATCTGAATTCACATCCATCTGTCATGCGGAGATAAGAACTTCTAGAAGCATCTGCTACACTGAATCTCTCCCTGTCCTCTGCTAAACCCTCGTGGATGTGATTATTGACCAAGCCATCATGCCAACTGACACCATAGTCATCCTGTAACCATGTACCCATAAGAAAACTTTCTGACATAGAAGTAGCAAACCCTGTTGGATACATATCAGCATGATGTAAAACTGACAGCAGTCCCTGCAAGTAATCCCCCACAAACCGCTGAGTCTGGCGCTTGCAGCTGCTAATCCCATCTTCTGAAAATGGTGAATACCCATCCCACAACGGATGGTATAACTCAGGAGCCAAACCGCACTAATGAATCATCAAATCCTCTGCGTATGGACTAAAGGAGAAGTGATGAACACTCCTCACTATGCAATCAAGATAAAATGCTCCCACCTCTGTCAATGGCTGACCATCATAGTCCTGGGGAAACAAATCAGCATAAGTACAAATCTCCATACTGGATGATGCCCTACATATCTCTTGTGATGACGATGGAGTAGTGACGTGATCTGTCACACAACTCTCGGAAAAATCAACTATCTCATCACAAGAGCTCTCAACCAAAACACTCATCCCATCTTAATTAACTACACCAATGTCTGTGATAGATGTAACCACATCCTCACTACAACCCGTGGATATAAGATCCTCATCAACTGCCTCTGTATATAACTGTATTGTATCTGCAGCTGGTGGAGACTGTGCCAAACTCAACTCCACGGTAAGCTCCTCCAACCGTGACTGTGACTCTTGAAGGGCCAACTGAGCACTCTCCAACGAGTCCATAGTCACCTCAAGCTCATGAGTGAGCTCATCAACCTGCTCCTCCTTCTTCTGCAATGCATCATAACAAATGCAATCCCACTCGAGAAGAAAATCCCTGTCTGCAAGTAGTTTTAGGTAATTTTGTTTCATCACCCCAATTGCTTCTCGAAGTGCATGTATCTCTGCAAGGGAAAAACCACTATCACCGTGCTCATCTGTCAAAGGAGTACTCCAACCATAGGTAGCTAACATCTGACGAGCAACATCAAAATGCTCAATGGTTGTGGCAATCATATTGTCATTCACCTTTAGTTGCCCAACCAAATGATGAGGACTCTGTAGCTTATGACCCCCATACAAGTTTTCCGGTTCACAATATGCACTATGATATGAGGCTGATTCGTCATCACTCACTACATGATAAGCAGCATCATGTGTGCTTTCATCCATGCACACCTCAACATCTAAGGTACTGCTGCTTTGTACCTCAAAGGATGGTTCAACTGATAAGGTAGAAGTTGCTGGTATGACAGTATCTTCACACACTTCCACTCCCAAAGTAACTGCATGCCCATCCAAAGCACGATCCTGGGATTCCATATCAACATATGAATCTTCTAGCTTGTTTTCAAAGGTCTGATCTGGAAAATCAGACTCATCATGACATGAATCCTCCACATACAATGGATCATTAGTACCCAATTCCTGAGTACTTTCATGTGACAATTCAATAGGATCATTTTGCACATGTGAAAACACTGCTGTCTCATGCTCATGCAAAGTTTCATCATCGCTGTCATGAAAATCAGAAGTAGCCTCTATAGTAGAAACTTCTTGAGTCACCTCTTGCAAGGATGATGTAGATAAATCATTAACCAAAGCTGTTCTAGTGTCTTCTTGAATCAAATCAGCATGTCTATCAAATTCATCATATAAATTTCTGCATACCTCATCGGAACTTGAAGACACCACATCATTCTCATGAAGAATTATATCAATCACATGTGAAGATTCTCTATCCAATTCGTGTGTAAACAATTCATGGGCTATAGTGTGATACTCCTTCCTTGCTTGCTCAGTTTTGTGGAAAAGACTCGGTGCAAATCCATGTAACTCTTGAATGAACAGTTCTTCTTAACACATTGAGGAAGAGTGTTATATTCCTCAAACATGCTAATCACTACCTCTTCTCTGTTTTGTGGTGTTGGAACTTTGCTGGTAGGAAGTGAAATAGATCCTTTAGGCTGTCCCAACTTTGAAAGCGACTGCTCTAAACGCAACAACTCTCGATTGAGCTTGTATTGAGATTGTTCAAGCTCTTTCAATGCTTGTTTATTGTTGATCATTGTTGTCATGACGCCCATTTTTCGCTGTTCAAACTAACTTGTGCACTGCTAATTTTCCCACCAAATGAATGCAATGAAAGTAATCTACTGACTTTCCACTGTGAAGGGCCTTGCCCGATCTTGAGGTAAATTTTTCAGTTTAGACATTTTGTCACGCACTTTACTTGGATACCACCAGTATTAAAATGATTGTAAAATACGCTAGAGTCCTGTAATGCAATATTCTTTTGATTTCCCTAGGCTGCAAGATGACAGTCCAATCTGCTATGACCAACTTAGATGCCAGTAAATCATATACATTGCCTATACAGTCCCAAATGCAGATTAGTGCAATTACAATGCACTCAAAGAAACTACGTAATCTCTACCATTGCAGACTTATCGTATTACAAGATATCATAATGCTTGATACCCATCGCTTTGTTTAAAAAGAGAATACAATGAAGCTGTTTGCCTTAATTTTCCCACCAATGTATAAGCCGATATAAATACCTAACTGAGATTCAGCTAAACTGCCCGTATCATCACACACCAAAGAATTTAGATTAAAATAACTGGAAATACCCAAAGATCGATTTGACCACCAAATAATATGAGTTCGAATTTCATGATTATCTCCACACAATAACTGAGCATAACAGATACAAAATCAACATATAAAATATGTTTTGAAGCATTTAAAAATAATCATTCAAATACAAAGACCCCATTAAGTAAATACCCAACACCATATTTGATATCTTTTACTCGTTTTGTATGCAAACAAAAACAAGGTTTGCCACATGCAATTTTAGTCTGATTTTGTCTTTTTCTCAGAGACAAGTAATTCGGGATCCCTTTTTCCAAGATTGTCTTTATCTATATTTAATATGCAAAGCTCTTTGCAATTAAAACCCCAAAATCTCTAATATTTGAAATATTCTCCAACAAAATTTCAAACCCTAGAAATTGGAATTTTTTGTTTTGAAACCAACACAGATGTATAGAAACCGGGCCTCATACCATCAGAAACCCTTGTTCTAACTGATCTCGGATCTGACTGAGTTTTTGCTTGTTTTTGAAGTTTTTGGTTTTTTTGTTATTTTTTTTGCATAAATGATATAATGCGACTTTGAAAGAAAAATAATATAAAATCTCTACTAAATACAATAAGTCCAGATCTAACATTAATAGACTCAGGAAACCACTGCTAATGAATGTATTAATTTTCCACAGCCATTACAATGATAAATATCTAACATGCAGACAAGAATAGATAAAAATATCAGATTAAAACCTGATTTGCAGCAGCTGAGATAAAATGATGAATGGTACGGCCATCAAGAATATCAGCTTCTCCCTCTGTTTGATGAATGCAAGTGGATCTAATAGATCCTGTGCCTCTATTGATGTAGATAAATTGCTAAGAAGGAAGGCAAATCACATGGCATAAAAGTATGGCCTATACTTGCAGGTACGACCCTGTAGCAGCAGCAATGGTACAGCTCTTAACAGTAGCAAAGAATCTGGTATGACCTTATTTAGTTTTGTCTGGAGTTTAGGAAGTGGGCGCCTAAACAATAGAGATCCTTTCTGATGAATTCCAGACCAATAACCCCAAAAATACTATCTCTGTGAATGTTTTGTGATCACTTCTGAATGAAGAAATCTCTTTGAAAGCAATAGATCAACTGTTATTTCACAATCTCTGAATTGCAACACTGAAGATGGCTCGTTCTCCAATGCCTGTAGACAACATAAACCCTAATCTTCATTCTCTGGAAGAAGACTTGCTCAAAAATTCAATATTCAACATAATGAGCTCTTCACAATGAAAATTCTTTATATTCTCAAGAGGGTCGACTTTTTCCTCAAAAGGCATCATTTAAATAAAAGTTGAATTTTAACTTTTAATTTTTCAATAGTCTCGAAGCACTTTTAATTATAAAATATAATTAAAAAGTGGCCCCCTTCAATGTTGGTCGAACCCTTCAAGAAATCACTTAAGTTATAATATTAACTAATATTATAACTTTATAATATAAGTTTCATTAATTAATATTTTAATTTGACAATTAAAATATTAATATCTTTTCAATTTATCCATTAACGAACCGCCCAAGCTAGTGAATAAGTGGGAGTGATTCTCAGACATGACCAAACCATACCGCTAAAATAGCAAGTGGGTGCTCCTCACGAATGCCAAATACCGCAAAAATAGCAAGCCGCAAAAGACGTCCTAATGAGCCCAAATCTAAACAACCGGGTACCTCGGGATAACCGGGCTGCCAAGCTCCATCAAGAGACCCTAACCATACATACAGCCCCACGAGAGGGCTAAGAATAGACTAAATCCACCGAACTCTCGATGTCAGAAATTGGGGACATTACATTTTACCATATATCCTGTTTAACCGTGTGTAAAATCCTAACCCACTCCTAGTTTAAATCCGTACCTCCTATACGGAATACAGAAAACTTCACTATCAGGTCCACATAAGCAGTAGACAATAGAGCCCAGTTTTCAAATCCCAGGTTACATACTAAGGAATTTCCCAAACTAAAAGACAAAAAATATGCAAACTTTCAACTGGTGAACAAGCGTGCTTTCATAGTAGATCCCCATGGTCAAGTCCCAGAAAACGTGTTAAAAGAATTTATCAGATTTTAAAGAAAGATGGAAATAGGCATGCTTTTGTAGCGTAGTCCTGTGTACATATCCCCACAACAATATTAAGAAATTTATCAAATAAAAATTAAAAAATTATAGACTGACTACTGATAGCGCTTTAATAGTCTGCAGCCAGACCGACTTCTGTATAAGGGATGCTCAAGCATTGAATTCGATTAAAATAACTCAGCTTCAATAGCATAGCACATTGTCCAGGACTTGTGTTAAGTGTAGAATTGGGTTAACCAAAAACACATATTAAGTGCAGAATTGGGTTAATTCGCACAAGTTCCGTGTGGATTTGAGGGACAAAGTTCACGTCCAGTTTTATCCATATGAAAATTTTAGCAGATGATATTCATATTAGTCTAATTAAACTACTGACTTGTAAAGCGCCCAAAATTTACCTCATCACCCACTTTCCATTTGTCAACATTTTTTCCCACCGCTTCAATTACCCCTGAACATTCCAGTCCAGGATAAGGAGGCGCCCCATTAGGCAGAGGGTACCTGCCCAGCCTTTGCAGAGCATCTTCACCACCCAAGTTTACAAATCTTATGAATGTGATCAAAGATTACCCTACACTACCTTAATGACAGCCCATATCCTCACCCACGATTTACTACATAAAAGGAAAAAGATAAAATAGAAATTGTCAAAAATAGAAGCCTAAGTAGCAATTAAATTCGGCATACCCAAAAACTTGGACTGAATTAATACCCCAGTAAAAATAACCTGCAAAGGACTGTAAGGAAAATTTTAAAAGCATGCAACCATATTCAGATTCCCAGGACACATTTTAAGAAATTTACCAAATTAACTAAAAAATATATACAAATGGTAAGTAGTAAATATCTTGCTCTTATACAAGGTAAAGGTAATATTTTAAGGTCACCTTCAAACAAGATGCCAATTTGATGTATGAGACCACTATGTGGACAATTATTATTGCAAAAAGAAAACTAACTTTAGTTCTTACTATTTCATTGAAGAGGGTTCTGCAAGTAGACCTGAACAGTCAGAATTGAAAACACTACACAATGTTATCCGCTACATATATTATGTTTAACTGTGAAAATCTAAAAAATCTTTAATTGTTTTTCCATTTACCATATATCCTGTTTAACTGTGTAAAAAACCTAACCCACTCCTAATTTAAATCCGTGCCTCCTATTTGGATTACACAAAACTTCACTATCAGGCCCACTCAAGCAGTACATAATAGAGCCCAGCGTTCAAATTCCAGATCACATACTAAGGAATTTCCCAAGTTAACAAAGAAAAATTATGCAAACTTTCAACTGGTGAACAAGCTTGCTTTCATAGTAGATCCCCATGGTCAAGTCCCAGAAAACGTGTTAAAATAATTTATCAGATTTTAAAGAAAGTTGGAAATAAACATGCTTTTGTAGCGTAGTCCTGTGTACACGTCCCCGCAACAGATATTAAGAAATTTACCAAATAAAAAATAAAAATCGTACTGACGAACGATAGCGCTTTGATAGTCTGCAGCCAGACCGACTGCTGTGTAAGGGATGCTCAACTGTTGAATTAGGTTAAAATAACTCAGCTTTGGTATCATAGCGCATTGTCACCCAACACACATATCAAGTGTAGAGTTGGG
>VDFB02132432.1:0-21477 GCA_007258455.2 Sequoia sempervirens
ATGCACAAGACTAGAGTTTTAGGGAGTGAAAGTAAATTGGTTATGTTATATTTTGATATTTATAATTGTTTAATGGTAAAAATTATATACCCTAACACCTTTCCCTTCATTTTGGACTCATTTTTATTCAATTGTCCTTTATACAATGACAATAGTACGAGTTCCATATTTTTTTGTGGCACATAACTTAAACCTTACCTAGTTCCATCTCCACCACAACAATAGATTTATATAGATCTCAATTTATCCATTTCCACAAAAGTTAAGATTCATAATTTGTGCAAGTGACTTAGAGCTATTTTTTCATTTGTGAAAATGAACCAAGAAATTTTGAATTTTAAATACATTTGCAACAACCTAACCCTTCTTATTATTCATTATGTGTTGGATCAAAGTAGAAAACATTTCACTTTCCACCTTTGAAGTTGTATGTAAGAATTAACTTGATTTATTTTTATAAATCTAACATATAGTATCTAGAGAATATTTTAAAATATTTATTGTTATATCTTAGCATTAATTACTATATTACTTGTTTGTAACATCATATAGGGCATTCTCTTAATGACTATCCACTACTGTATTTGACTACAAATTCCAATGAATGTTCAGTGACATATCGACAAATTATTGTCAACTTACCGATGCAACACTGATTTAAATTTTGTCACTGATTTTTTGTCGCTTTAACAACCAATTTTTATACGTCGAAACCACGACCCAACATCGTCTATCAGCGCCATGGAAAATGTTGGCTGTGTCCATCGCAAAATCAGTGTAACTTTGTCCATATATACGTTGAAACCACGACCCAGCATCATCAGTTAGCGCCACAGAAAATGTTGGTAGTGTCTGTCGCAAAATCAATGTAACTTCGTCCATCTATCGATGCAAAAAAACACAAAACGTTGCAGAACGCCCATTTGAAATTGTAAAAAAAAACCAAACGTTCATCCATTTTCCAATGAGGTGGAGCAAACTGTCATTGCCATTACGACAAAACCTACGCTGCGTGTACAACAACCATGTAGCAATTTTGTGTGGTTCTTCGGGCTATGTTTGTCGAAATTGCAACGAAACCCTACAATTTTTAAAAAAAAATTATTCATTCAAACATCTTCCCTCCCTAACACGGTTATATGAAGCCTTTTTGCCCCTAAAAGTAATTGAATCTTCAGTTTTGAGGCATGAGGTAAGACTGTTTCAAGTTCTTTTATGTATTGGAGGTGTTTCAAGACAACTTTCTTTATATATATGGCCTAATAAGGGCTCTTTTGGCAACGTACAATCAATTTTATTGATGATTGTTCCTAACATTGAAGTTTGGGATTGTGGCATGTTAAAGATAGTGGGAATGGGTCTCTAAATGTGTGTGAAGTTTGTGGACATGCTTTGAATTTGGAATGATGTCACCCGATACATGGGTTTGTTGTCCTACTAGTAGATTGGTGTGTAGATTGCTCATAAGATGTGAATCTGTCAAATAGTGAAAGAATGGATGTTTTATTATGGGAACTTGTCTAAATGTAATTAGTAAAGGTGCCTAAATGCTTGGAAGGAGTTTAGAAGATTAACTGTTTGGAATTGTTGATTGGGGCAGGTTGGTTTCTTTGTGTAAAATGGTAATTTGAATGCAGAACCTAATATTATGATAAAACAGTGTTTGAATTATGATCTAATGTTGCTTTATTGATGTTACAAATGATACCTAAGTGTTTGATAGAGGCTTGAAGGTAGGTTGAAGGAATTGATGTATTGAGCAAGGTGAATCCTATGTGGAAAAACGCATATAGATTGCAAACCAAGGGCAAGTCTGATGGGTCAATGATTGGCGAGTAAGTATTTGCGTCAAGAACATGTTGTTCAAGCTATTTGAGTAAGTGATGATTAGATTGTTGTTAATTAGCCTTGTAAAGTAAGTTGCTAAGATGAGTGGATTGGTACTTATAGAGAGTATGGACTGATTTCAGTGATTCAAATCTGGTTATTGATTGTTACAGACATTTTGATGGTGGATAAGTTGAATTGTAATTTGATAAAGGGTTTGAAATACTAATTTGGTGTTTGTGATGTTTGATAGCCTTATGGTTTCAAGAGGAATTGATGGATTTTTGGTGAATGAAAGTGAATTGTTGAAGTTTTGTGTATTTGATCTTCTCCTGATTCTATTTGGGACTGAAGATCCCTGATGATTGAGTGTTTTGCTATGATACTTTTCTTCAATGTCTTCTCTCATAGTGGAATAAAGTAAAATATGTTCTTAACATTTTACAAGAAAAGTTTAGTGTAAAGACAACATACAAGTATGTTGATGCCATCATTGAACTGCACACCAAGCTCACAAATCAAAACAAGTATTGTTCTCGCAACGTATGAAGCCCACCTGATTACAATTGACTTAAAATAGAAATTAAATCTACAACTAATGAGTTCAAATAGAAATTAAATCCACAACTAATGATTTCCAAACAGTACAATTGAGTTCAAATATAAATAATACTAGTTGTCTTATAGGGCTCTCTCCTAGACCCCTCATACCCATATCTAGTTCGAACCACGTACCAGTTTCAAGCCAATTCTTGTGTTGAAATGGCTGGGCTCTTCTCTTTTGTTTCTACACTACATGAGTACATCCCAAGTTTTTCTAATCCAAACTCATATATCCCCAGACGCGGCATCCATTCGTGGATAGCTTCCCCTGCAAAAGCTGTCATTCAGGGTAACATATGAGATGTGTTAAAAAGTAAAATAAGTACAAAGGGTAACATACAACAAAGAGAACTAATGAAAATCGCATAAGCTTAAAAGTGTAGCATAATGAAATATTGAAAAGTGCATTACCTTATTGAGCTTCTCTTTGTTTTGAGAATAGTTGAATATTCTCTACTTAACAGGGCCAACCACGTGATGGTGGAAGCTCATTTGGCTCCTCCCCCCCTCACATCACTCTCAATTCCCCATACCCGATCATATAACATTAATCATTCATTCATCCATTAATAACATATAACATTCATTCATTAACATATAACATTCATTCATTAACATATTCACATTTATTCATATACATATAACATTCATTCTTTCAGTTTTTACATATTATCAAAAATATGGTTGTCATAATATGATTACAATCACTTTTTTTTGTTTCTTTTTTGCAGCTAAAAAAAGAAGTGGAGTATCGTTTTCTAAATCATCTATCCCCCTTTAGTTGTTCTGCCCTCTAATCATTATCTTAATGTATGCCTAGTCATGTACTCACAACGTGGAGGCTACCGCAAGGGGCCAAGAATAACAAAGAAATGTTAAATTGATATGTTTTATTATTATTGTTACAAAGTATTTCTCATTAATTAAAAGAACATTAGAGTGGAAAGTATTTACCTATCAGTCACATCATGTTCCTAATCTTATCTTTATAGCCCCATGCTCAACATGTTGAACAATCTCTAAATCCTTTGGAGTTGAAACATGAAAGGTTACATTAATTAATACACCACTGTAAATTAAATATGTTTAAAAGAATTTAGAGGGTACTCTTTACCCGACATGGGGTCACAATGCCCTCGATCTTGTTCAATATGATCATGCTTAACATGCCTCTAAAGTTGAAAACATGAAAGGTTACAATAATTAATACACCAATTGCAATTAAAGATGTTTAATTGTATTAATCCATACTGCATTTTGTATAGCATATGAATACATCCAGTACCGAGATGCACACCATGACCTTCATCTGCAAATTGTGCTCCACCCTCACCAGGTTGCATTCCAATGTCATGTGCATTATTATCATTGCTTGAATGTTTAAAAAAATAGGCATGTAATTAATTTATGGTGGAAATTAATATTGAATAGATTGCACAAGTATTCAATTTTAAATAAAATTTATTGAGTTTATTTACCTGTGTGTCGGATGTAGCGGAAGGTTGTGTTTTCCCAGTCAAGAGTCTTAGGCGCCAACCACGTACCCATAGCCTTACCGAAGGAAACATTTAGGTCCTCTTCTAAGGGCACTCCATTGAATTCGTGAGTCTCAGATTTTCGCATAAGATCAAGTGAATTTTTCTTTCTATGGTGTGATAAAACCAAAATTGTTTTCAATTTATTATAATTTGGATGCAATATTTCATTTATTGATACTTACAATTCGTGCGGCTAATTTCATATAACCACCAGAGCTAAGTTTGTGTTGCTCATGATTTTCTAGTCTTGCCTTTGTTGCCTTCGATGTGTCGGGCAGCCTATGAAAAGTTTGAAATATGTTAGATTATGTAAAAAGAAAGAGTAATCAGTATATAATTACATTGTTGATAGTATCACATACCTTCCCTTTGTCTGACCAAGGTTCTTTCTCTTTTTCTTTTCTGGGGATTTCTCCTTTCCATCCGACACCAAGTCCCTTTCCACTCTCCAAAATCAGGATGTTTGTACTTTTTGTTGTTCTCTAAATATGACCTATATTGGTCCCTCACATAATTTAGATAGGTACCAATTTTCTTAAAGACCTTGGTTCGGTTGAATGTGTTATTATTGAGAAACACAACTAAATGGTTAATGAGCTCATCTTTTAAATCTTGATTTTGGGCATTCCACCGTGTATGTATGGTGGGCTCGAAGATTTCCAATGTAATATCATTTAGATGTCTATAAAAAACATCATTTCCCACAAAATGGTCATGGGATCATTAGTCTAAAAAGAGTGATCAATAAGTAAATTTCAATTAGATTATATATAATAATAATTAAAACATTTTAAAGTACCTAGGACCTTCTCTATCTTTATGGGAATGAAACTCGATCACCACAAAATGTGACTAGAAATGTTCACGTAATATGGGAAGATCTAGGAATGTTGTTAAAATATCACCAAGTAGACTAGTGGTCTCAGATCCCCAAGTACATGTCCTAATCCTCATGTTCTAGCATGTGTCTACTGCTGTGGTGCACTACCCAATGCCTGCATGGTATGTGTTTCCAACATTTCATACAACAATATAGGCACGAATGATGTCAGATGATGTGATGTATGCGCAGGAATATTAGGACGGACACTTGTACTAACCCCTACTCCTCGGGAAGCACTTGTAGTACCCTAATCATGGCTATGAGCATCATGAGGACACAAAAAATATTGTAAAAAAACACATATTTTAGTTCATGACATAAAAGAGTACAAAATATAAAACCATGAATGAACTTATGTTATAATTAAAAACCTCATGACAACTTACTTGCAAGTTTTGTGCTCTCTCACTCAATATTTTAACCCTTTCTCTTATCTCATCTATTTGAGGCACTATAAATAACAACTAAAGGATTTCTTCATTGCATTTTTTTTTTTTTTTCCTTATCATATCGAGAGGGTTTGTTGAATATGCGATGTCATCATCACATAATAGTGACTACACCTCCCTTGTATGGATGCTCTCCTCTCATCACCGGGTGCCTTCCCCAATCATCCCACTACAACAAGAATATTAAAACATTATCAAAAATTAACCTAATAAACTTCTATGAAAAACACATAATAATAAATTTTTGCTCAGACATCTAATTTTCATAATTACACGAGAGGTAAACCCGTCGTAGAAGACCTCTAAAGATGCATCATTAATTCAGGTTTCCAGGTCGGCCTTCCATGATCAATGTTCCACTATGACAAAAATTAAATATAAAAAAAACATTATCAAAATGAAACCAATAGACTTAGGAAAAAAATAATAATAATAAAATGGTATATTGGAGTCATTAATTGGAGGTTGGGTAAAATGGTATATAGTGCATACCACCCCCATAGTAACTATGTTTGTATCTATGCAATTCAAATTGTAATTGATTAACAACTCTTCCCCTCCAGTTATTGATTTTATTGCATTACACGAATACATCGCTCTCAAGACCTTAAATATGCAATTGGGTTGCTATTTGTTTGACCTAGGTCGTACTCATTTATAAACCCTACAATATTCCCCGGATGCTTTTGGCCTTCCATCAATGTACATAAATACTCCTTTGTATTTTGATCCTTATCTTTAGTTGTATATAATTTGGCTTCTGACAAGGTATACTTACGCATACCACGCGGTATATCAACCAAATGTGATCCAATCTTGGAACCTCAGAATAGGGTCCCCATATACTCCATCAATTCAATAACTTTGTCGTAACAGACTTTTATGTTGTCCATGCAAAATAGGCCCAAACCATGTAATGAAGATGGTGCTATGCGATATATCCTCTCGTTGACACAAAAATCAGTGTTTATTGGAGGAAGTTCCCTGGGTACCCATTTTTTTTGTAGATGTTTGTACCTCAATGGCACCTCGATGTCGCCTATGCTCTCATCATCATAAGAACATGACCCCCCTTCAACAAGAAAAAATTCCATGCATTTAAATTCTTCTAATCTTTTGACCTCTAGTTGATCTCCCTCTTTTAGACCTACTACATGTCTCGCTTTCCTCTTCTCTTCTTGAATTTCCCTCGCTCAAGGAAGACAGATCTAACAAATACCTATTTGGTGGTACCTGCACTCATAAGGATGTTGGATGAAGTTATTTCATGGTGATGTGATCCCAAGGTATGGGGTTGGAGGATTAAAAACCAAGGTTGTCACTACTAGTCAAATGCATGTGGAGGTAACAATAGTTGTGAATGTATCAATAAACCTTGTAAGGGTCTGATGATTAGAGATCACTTGGTAAGCATGGGAATGGTTTGTAGGGTCACCAACCTTGTGTTTTGAAGCCTTGGGTTTTGGGAACATCTAGAGGAGTCATTGTCTTGTTTCTTGGAGGTTGAACCCCAAAATGTATCAGAGTTTGTTTCTTTCTTAAGAATCCAATTAAAGAGGCTAATTGGGTCCCTCCCTATCTAGCATTCCTTCACCATTTTCTAGACACCCACAACATCTTCGAACCATTTATACTCTTCTGGAACTTGAAAAAAAAAATCCACTTTCATTAGTGTTCTCTTTCGGGCTTTCCCTAGTGCTGGCATTTGTACTATTCTTTTGGAGGTTTGGTTGAGTCAGTGAAATATTCAAAAGTTTTTAATGGCTCCTTGTCTTTTTTTCATCTCTTGTACTGGTGCAGGAGCACCTTGGCATAATTAGGCCTCTATGAAGCAATGTTTTGAAATTTGATTCAATGTTATTGTTCCTAATTTTTAAATCATGTTATTGGATTCATGTTTCATATATTTAAGGTCATGTTGAGGTCATTTGGTGTTTATTAAGTCCAAAAGTGCAAAAATGAAAACAATGTAAAAAGTTGTCAACTTAATCAAAAAGGAAATATTAAGAGATGAAGAGTCATTAGGGTTGGTTAGAGGTAGTTAGAAGGCTAAAAGTCAGTTTTTTTTCCTTTAGCAAGGCTCTTGTATCTTTTAGAACTTCGAGGGTGGTTGAATAAAGAACAACTTCAAGGAAAATCTCTGATTTTTAATCATTTTTCTTTAAAAATCTTGCATTTCCAGGAATTGTATAGAATTGTATGGCCTTGAAGGCATGGTAGAATGGTTGGATATGGTAATAATCTCAATCACCTTCCTATTACATCAAATTTCATGCATTTTAGTTCAGATTTGTGTGAGTTATTATGGATTTACTTCAGACTACTAAAACCCTCAGTTAGGGTAAGCAGAGACAAAAATAATTATGTTTCTCCTTTATTAATTGGTGGAATCTTCTAGTTTCTTGTGATATTATCCTAATATGAATGTTCTTTCATGTTTTAGTGGATTTAGGGAAAAATCATAAAGATAAGATGCGAGGGAATGAAGTTTCTTGACTGAAAACCTGTGTGTACAGTCTGTGAATAGAGTAATTATGAAGGTTAAGCCCTTAGGGTTTTGTGAAAATACTTTGTAAATGGACTTTGATGCTTTGAAGTGACTCCCACACATAGGCCTATCAAAAGAGCATCATGGAGCCAAAAAGACACCATCATTATGTCTAGAAGGGTAGGGAAACAAAAAAAATACCTTTCATTTTGTCAATTTCGATAACTTTGATTTTTTTAAAAAAAATTAATTTTTTTGACCATAAAAAAAAAAATTAGCAGAGGCCAATCTACCCTCTGCCATTTTGCAATTTTGGGTTGACATTTTCTGGCACATTTTTTGTCACATATTGGCAATGGTTTGTTTGTTACTATTGATTTTGTCGATGGAAATTTTTTGAAGGCCCGGATTTGTGCACATTTGAAGACTCCTCCTACCTACAAATGTGCACATCATGCAGCCTCCAAGTGACCTACAGTCTTGGTTCCAATCTCTATGGTTTGAGTATATCTCGTATTGGCATGTTGATATGTGACAATTGTTTTTGATCTTTGGGTAGGCTTTGTCAATTGGTGAAGGCAAGGAAATCTATGGCGACAGGTTTGTCAATGGGACATTGACTCAAATTGACCAAAATATAGCATGCAACACCTCGATAGGAACAAATAGAGTCTAAATCACTGTACTTGCAACAAGATTTCTAAATATGGGGGAAAAATCACTTACAATCATTTTCCCTTGGTCGATTTTCCCTTTTTGAGTGCCCTCACCTCTCACTCTAGATTTCCTCCTACCAAATGGTTCCTAGTCTTCCTCCTCGACTCAATGGCCTTGCAACACTCATCCAGTGAAGTCTCACAACTCTCCACTCAGGGGTTGGATGCAGTGGTTCTCGGTGCAAGTCTCCAATTAGGGTCTCAGTGTAGTATGATATGTCGTGCTCTTGCGCGCACGGGGCCAAAATTCAAAATATATAGTTTATAAATATGCTATGTCAACATACAGTTTATATACAAAATATATATGCTATGTCAACATATAGTTTATTTTATTTTCTACAAAATATAATTTTTGTAGGGTGGCTTGCTAAGCTTATATAGTTGGTTTTATCTTTCTTTATAATTTTTGATGATTTATTTCCTATGACATGATTGAATATTATCTACAGTCCTAGTGATTGTTAAAAAGGCTTATGATATGTGATGTTTAATCATGATGGATGTCTAAGAATCAGTGATTGAAATATTGCTTGACTAAAGATTGAGCTATTTGATATTTTGTCATTTAAACATCATGGAAGAAATGCTTGCAATCAATTTCTTATTAATTTAGCCTACAAGGTTTCTTTTCCTAGTTTTTTTTGGTCCTATTCTTGTTATGACTTATTTTTTTACATTGGTCTATTACAATAATGGGGAGCATATCTAGTGAATCGATTCTTTCAGTCTCTTTGATTCTTATCCTTGTGCATAATGAGTTTTCTTCTATCCTATGATTCATTGATTGTTGGTTTAAAACACTCATTACAACTAACATGGATATGAATTATGATGTGGGTGTGAGAAGGGATTGTTGAATATGAAGGAATGGTTTAGGAAAGTACTCCTTAATCCAAATGAGTCATTTTCTTGTCATGGAATGTGTTAAGAGACTTTAAAATTAATATATTCAATCTAGTTAATATTGACACATCTAAAGCATGCCAAAGGAACTTCAGAGATATGCTATGACATAAAGAAGATTGTTAAGGTGATGTCAAGTCTTGATCCATTAGGATAGGAAAACATAGATGCATTGGTACAAAAGGTTCCATTTAACTTGGAGGAAATGGATAATTACCTAAGGGGCTAATTTGAGATTGGACCAAGTTTATATTATGATACAAATAGCTTGGGAAATGGTTAAGTATGGGAAATTGTAGAGATAAATATAACACCAAGGGAAGAACACTAGAACTAATTTTAGCACTATGGATTAATCCAAGAATCAATATTCCACTAAGAGGCATCCCTTACCTCTTAAATTAATTCCATAGGTGGGTCTATCCTCCAATATAGTGCCATTGGTTAGCTTATCATGTGAACTTCCACTATAAGTAGGATTAACATACACTTTCATAACATGCATGTGTGGTTTCAAAAGGTTTATACGTTCTTGTGAATTTGAAAGAAAGGCATGTTTTGACTTTTCCAATAGGTTTTAGGGGTTAATTTGATTTGGTTTTAGCATTAGACTGACAAACCTTGTGGTTTAGATTCCATAAACAAAATATACTCATTTTTTTAGCTTCCTATTATCATCTTTATATTCAATGAGATTTTTAAATATCATCTAAATATTCATTACTAATGAAAATGCACAAATTGATGTGTAATAGATACAAGGTGAGGCTCGGAGAGCCTTGTCTTTTGAAACCATTAACCAAAGAAATGCTAAGAACAATATATGAAAGAGACGAAGAATAAGGCAACTTGTATTATTAGGAAGGAGGAGATGCCTTTATATAGCATGACCTCATGTTTGAGTCTCAAAACCCTCCCATATTATCAACGCATGCGTCTAGGCTAACCATGTCAAGTTTCACTCCATACAAGCACAAATTGAAAAAATTTCAACGTTGGCCCCATTCACATGTGTCACTATAAAGTCAGCATGAGAAGCAGCTAATTTTTAGAAATAACCAAAGATACTTGCACATCAGCCCATTCACGATCATCAGCTACATCATCTTCTAGCTCTTTTGTCTATCTTCTTCTTCCACCACATTATACTTTACTGACCTTCCTCTTGGATCATATGTAATAACAAATGACCAACCTAGTTTACCTGGAACCTCTAAGTAAAACACTTGCTCACATTGGCTTGGAAGAACATAGGGCTCATTTCCAGCTCGTTCGATTGACCTTGTATTAACCATGGTAAATCCATTATCATGTTCAATAATAGTTCTCTTGGGATCATTTTCATTCAATCATAGCCTATACCATTGGATGATGAACATAACTAATTTGAAGTACTTAAAGTCACACTCAATTATATCATCCAAAATCCCATAGTATCGAGACTTTTGGATGTATGTCGCTTCTACATGAAACAATAGTCACCTGAAAGACTGCAGTTATCCTAGAATCACAAGTTTTCTTCGTGTCATCCAACTTTTTGATTCAAAATCTATGATCATTGCACCACATATCCTTGTAGAACAAGTATGTAAAATTATTATAGCCGGTTATATTCATTCTTGGCGAATGTATGCAAAGAAAAACTCAACTATATATATACATCAATATAGTGAAAATAATTAAATAATATGGTTGATTAATATATTTATACGTACCTTTTTATCTCTTAAACCATATGCTAAATCAATTTCCCTTTGTGTAACATTGGAATCTCCATTATGATGAGCTTCTTTAACCAATGAAGCCACACCTTCCCATGTTAATGCATGACCATATTGTTGACATTGTTAAATCCATACCATCATTCAATCAATATTGTTTGACATACAAATGTAGTGCATCCCACTCGACCAGAGTATAAAAAATTGACATTCACAAAACAACATATAGTCAGTTAATTACCATGGTATACTTGATAATTTACAATTAATGTACCTAAAAAACCTAACATCCACTACCAATGATCTTATTATCTTTGTAAGAAACCTCACGAACTATATATGTATCCAGACCGGCTGTTCACATTTCAAAATTGAAGAGATATAACTATATGTTGTGAGTATCTATCAACCCAGATGTGTTTTATGTTTATATTAGTAGGATACAATATATGACACAACTACTAGCAAAACTTCAGTAAAACATTGCCAAGGAATGGCCTCGTGTGTTGGAACTAGATTTTTTCACTCAAAGTCATGATGATGCGTTTTCATATGAAATCATTTTTTTCCTTAAAAACCATGTTTTTATCATCCACAAGGTCAAAATCTCCTTTTTACTACCTTACCGCAACCTCCAATAAAGCAACTCACGGTAGCGCAGTGGGTAAAGGAAGTAATACACTGTATACCGCTATACCGTGGAAGGTTGATGTCTTTCCCGTGGTAGAGCGGGGTCATGGTTAATACTAATAGAGGGAACCGCTATACCATGAGGGGTTGAAATGAAGCCCGCATTAGAGTAGTAAGCTAAGAACATAGGTAATAATGCACTGCCATAATATAGAGGGTTGGAATGGAGCCCGCGGTAGAGTGGTGAAATAAGAATAGAGATAAGGAGGAACTACTATACTGCGGGGGGATGAAAAATGTCATGCAGTAGTGCGGTATCTTCTGTTGGAGCATTAAATGAAGGAAAGTCACATCAATCAACATCGAAGTATGAAATTCAGCTCTGTATGAAAGATTTGAATGATGAAGAACTTAAGATATGAAATTAATGCGGTATGATATCAAAATTTAACAAGGAAAATTGAGAATTCATGCGCTCGTGCTAGCAGAAGCTTAATATAGGCTAGCTCAAAGTACGACAGTGGAAGAATTCTGCAGAGCGAGCAAAATTCTAGGTAAGTCTACTTATCATTCACTGAAATTTAAACAATGGCACCAAAGAAATTAGAGGCAGGAACTAAAAAGGAAGAAAAATCTAGTAGAATTTCATTGCAGTCGTCATTACTTTCCCTATTACCTGGTTTAGTAGATAAGGGTTACAAGAAAGTCTTTAAGGATTTAGAACAAGGGTGTAGGGACCCAATAATTCCACAGTCTAGGTGGAATTTATATTGGTATTTTTTATAGGAACAGAGATGAAAGTGTTCCAGTGTAAAACCCATGGACTTTTGACATAGGAAAATTAGTTGTTCCTAATGTTTTTGTTGATGTCGAGCTAGTCAGAGCCTTGGCCAATAGATATCATGCCCCATAAAAAATGGTCAGACTTCTAGATGGTCAATGTCTGGTAGATATCTTGAGGGAAGCTATAAATAGGTTTTTTGACCTAAACACGCAAGCTGTCACTAAAATTGACTTGGGGAAGCTAGAGCAAGAATATAGAAGGTTGAAAAGGGCCTATAGAACTGATGAACTCCCCTTAAACATGAAAAGGGGTGACAAAAACAAAGTCCTTCCCATTCACTCTTCAAGACTTGAACCCTTTCCAATGTTTGACTTTCAGACCTATTTCAAAAATACCTACTATGCATTATGTCAAATTATTGGAGTTGATGCAGAGGAGAATATGTTGATAGGGTTGATGAGAATGGCCATGATTATCCAGAATCTTGAATCGAATGTGGAGTTTGATTTTTCTTCATTCATTGAGGAACAAATTCATGAAGGTCTGATACATGTTAGGGAAGCCAAGTCCCCCATAACTTTTAGAAAGTACTCCTTATTATGTCATTTGATTCTATCTCAAAATGAAACGAAATGGACAAAGAGGATGAAATTGAGAACAAATGAGAATGGAGTTATGCTCCCAGTACAAAATTGGTGTTATATTTGGGACAGTAAATGCAATGAAAGTGATTATGTTATATTTAGGGATGATTTTGTCATCAAACTGGTTGCTCAGCTTGGTTTTCCTACACCAAGATTACCACAATCCCTAATGGATTTCATGAGACCCCTGCAATACAAACTGGATCAAGGTTTTACACATAATTATGTTGATTGGTTTTTGATGCCACAACACACCATCATCATGGTATATGGTTGTGAATATAGGTGAGCTCAAAGTACAATAGTGGAAGAATTCTGCAGAGCGAGCAAAATTATGTGTAATTCTACTTATCATTCATTGAAACTTAAACAATGGCGCCAAAGAAATCAGAAGCAGGAACTAAAAAGGAAGAAAAATCTAGTAGAATTTCATTGCAGTCACCATTACTTGCCCTATTACCTGGTTCAATAGATAAGGGTTCTAAGAAAGTCTTTAAGGATTTAGCTCAGGGGTGTAGGGACCCAATAATTCCACAGTTTGGGTGGAATTTATATTGGTATTTTTATAGGAACAGAGATGAAAGGGTTCCAGTGTCAAACCCATGGACTTTTGACATAGGAAAATTAGTTGTTCCTAATGTTTTTGTTTATGTTGAGCTAATCAGAGCCTTTGCCAATAGATATCATGTCCCATAAAAAATGTTCAGAATTCCAGATGGTCAATGTCTAGTAGATATCTCGAGGGAAGCTATAATTAGGTGTTTTGACCTAAACAGGTAGGCTGTCACTGAAATTGACTTGGGGAAGCTTTAGCAAGAATATAGAAGGTTGAAAAGGACCTATAGAACTGATGAACTCCCCTTACACATGAAAGGGGGTGACAAAAATAGAGTCCTTCCCATTCACTCTTCAAGATTTGAACCCTTTCCAGTGTTTGACTTTCAGACCTATTTCAAAAATACCTACTATGCATTATGTCAAATTCTTGGAGTTGATGCAAAGGAGAATATGTCGATAGGGTTGATGAGAATGGCCATGGTTATCCAACATCCTAAATTGAATGTGGAGTTTGATTTTGCTTCATTCATTGAGGAACAAATTCATGAAGGTCTGATACAGGTTAGGGAAGCCAAGGTCCCCATAACTTTTAGAAAGTACTCCTTATTATGTCATTTGATTCTATCTCAAAATGAAACAAAATGGACAAAGAGGATGAAATTGAGAACACATGAGAATGGAGTTATTCTCCCAATACAAAACTAGTGTTATATTTGGGACAGTAAATGCAATGAAAGTGATTATGTTGTATTTAGGGATGATTTTTTCATCAAAATGATTGCTCGGCTTGGTTTTCCTACACCAAGATTACCACAATCCCTAATGGATGTCATGAGACCCCTACAATACAAACCGGATCAAGGTTTTACACATAATTATGCTGATTGGTTTTTGATGCCACAACACACCATCATCAAGGTATATGGTTGTGATCAAGCCCCTCATATTTTACCCAAATTTGTGCCTAGCAGAGTATTTTTTTTAGAATTTATGTAGCAAATTCTCTAAATGGAGCATGAATTGGTGAAAAATCAGAAAAAAGGCACATTTCTACCCAATTTGACAGTATTTGAAGAATTGTCAATTAGATTAGATATGTTGGAGGAATTGCATAGATTTATAAAAGCTAATTTTTTCTCTCAAATCAAGGAAAAAGAGAATATGTGATCCAGAAGGCCACATCAACAATATCAGGAGAACCCTACTCACAAAGAGGGAAATAACACGTGAATTTGATTCAGAAGAGGATGTAATAAGAAACCTGGTCCATTTTACAGATGTGTTTTAAAGAAGGAAAAGATGGTTAATGATGATGAGATGGGAGGTTCAAGAGAGAGGAAAAGATAAGAAGTTCAAGGGGTTTTTTGATGAGGAGCCAGATTTGTTGAAAAGAATGCAATTAGTCCTTGGTAAATTTGATGAATTATCTAAAAAGGATCAAGAAGAGAAATCAGCCCCACTTCCTACACCCCAACCACCAACATCCACAGCCTCTACATCACATACACCACCTTCATCACCAATTCATCCATCTCCTCCATCTCAAACAAATGAGCCTCTTGCCAAGAAACAGAAGATTGGGTCACTAGTGGACTATGAGTCAAGTGATGAAGAACAAGAGACAGTCTTAACTTTGGCTGAGATGAAAGAGGTTGTAGAGAAATAGAAAATCCTTGAGCCTCATGATCCCAAGATGAGAATATCGGAGGAGGCTATTGATGAAATGCAGGATGATGAAAGAATTGTTGCTTCCCTGAGATTCATGGAGGATGATGACTTTATCCATACTAGGGAGTTCAAATATTTTCTTCTAAAAATGAAGATGAAACAATTTGATGATAAACTAAAAATTAACCTGATTGGAGCTGATGATTCGAAACATGCAGAAGTGTAGGCACAAACAATGGTAGAGTTAAATATTGACAATGTCAATATTACTACTAAAGAAGCAAGGGAGTTAGTGTTGAAAAGTAACATGCTCATTATACCAAGAATGGAGCTCTCTAAAGTGTTTTTGTTGGATCAAATCAGAGCTCAAGATGATCCCAAATTGGTTGCAGAATTTGATTTCGAAGGAGTATCAGGGATAGGATATAATCCAACCACCCCGACCCTTTCCCTATGGATGAAACAAAAAAGCACAAGGAAGCCTAAGCTTCTAGATGTGGTGTAGGAAATGAGAGGGTTTGCTTTGGTTAGAACTATGAAGGACACTACTCCCATAGAAGCAGCAACCATGACAATGCATTCAACAATGTTTACAAGAGATGTAGTGGAAAACATGGAAAAGAAGATGACAGAGTATGAGAAAAGACTCAAACTATCAAATGAGGAGATAAATAAGTTATTCATTGAAAATTTCATATTGAAACAACAATTGTATAAGATGCTCGTTTATATAAATCTTGTACTTGTATACGTTTACTTGTTCTTAAGTGTATGCTTGTGTTTGCGTAATTCATGCCTTGTATGTAATTGTTTGTATCTATTGAGTGTATCTACATGTATGATCATTTTGTGCTCAAATGAATGCTTCATATTGTGTATTTTCCATTTATTGAATGCATGATATGCTTATATTTTGTGCATAGAAGTAAATTTGAGTGTACTTGAACGCTCTACATATTCATATCTTAAGTAATGACTAAATGCTTCTCACTCCATGTGTGCAATTCCTCTATGTATGCTTCTTTGTTAGAGTGTATCTATATTGCTCCCTACCTTATGAGTATTTATGCATTAGATACTTGTCTGGGTTTATGTGCTCTATGTATGTACTTCAAGTGTATTACTTTCCCTAAAGTATAATTGCATGATTTGCATGCCTTATGTGTAATTTATTGATTGATGCTTTTGTATGTATTTGTATTGCATTGCGTAATGCACAACATGTATTTATAAGTGTATTTTGTATGCTTCACATGTAATCTATGATTATGCTTTAGAAATGTATTCATGTTTGCTCCATGCTTGTATCTTGTATACATTTATGGCTAATATATTTAACATAACTGCTTTGTGGATAACGTCCTGATGTGTCTTTCATGATTGGTGTGTTTTCAGCATGTTTACTCCATTCTCATGCATGCTAAGTTAGTATGCCTCATGCTATATGTTAGATGTAAACTGCATGCTTTATGTATTCAAATCATGTTGATGTTATGCTCCCGTATGTTTATCCATACTTGTACTTCATGCTTTACTGCTTTCGTATGTTCAATTGTATGATTCATATCTTAATAAGTGTGCCTCATGTCTTACATACTTGCTTTATGCCTGATGTGCTTTAGCATGTTTTCAGCATGTGAATATTTCTATTATGAATGTTCTATTTCTTGAGTGTATACTTTTGATCCAACCTGTGTACTTTTTCGACTGTATTTCCATTCCTCGAGTGAATTAACATGCCTTACTTGTATGTATCATATTTTGTGAGTGATTATGGAAGTCTGGCGTATATGCTCTATGTGCTCGATGTTTCTCTTCAGCTGTATGCTACCGGCTTCATTCTTGTTGTGATTGTGACTTAATATCTTATGTATGCAATGTATGATAATTTGTTCCATGTATGATATGTTTCCAACATGAGTGCTTATTGCAAGTCGTGATTGCTACATGTCTGAAATATCTTCTCTATGTCTGAAGTGTATTGGGCATGTGTGTTCTATGCGAATGCGTTGAACATGTATGATTTTTGCCTTGTATAAGTGTATGACTGAAGATGTATGTGATTCGTGTCTTTTGCTTTGGATACTGTGTTTATGTATTTCATGCCTTATATGTACTATGTGTATATATTAAAGTAAAAGATGTTTGGAATTGTGATTGCTTGAGGACAAGCAATCTTGGGCAGGGTGGACTGTCATGTCCCCAAATAAGGACTCTAAAATTACTAAGCATTAAAAAAGGAATATTAATAATTTAATATCATAATTGTAAATATGTTGGCAATAAAAAGTTAATATTAAAATCATTATAATATAATGGATATTATAGCATATAAAACCAATATTATAATTATGAAAATTATATAATCATAATCAATATTTAGTTCATTACAACTTACAATATGTAAATTATGTTTCTCTTTGATAATCATATGGAACTCTTATTGCACCTGATTATTCCTTAGTTATAATTATTAGAATTTACTCTTATTCCTACCGTCTACCCTCACTTGTTTAATTTAATTTAAGATAAGCGGACCCTTAAGAAGCCGATAATATAATGATTAAATAAAGTTACAAAAAAGTAAATACTCAATAAATAAAAAATAATCGGGCCTTGGCTATATGTTAATCCTATAGTTTCAATAATTAATGAAGTCATTATTCGCAATCAGCAGCGACGCTTCAATCTGGGGATATGGCTTCAATCGCGACTTCCTAAAGGGACGCAATGGCTAAGTAAATAATCGTATCTTCTGAAGTTAAGTGACTGGCTATGATTGCTAACCCTTCTGGCATATATTCGCCTCCTTGTGTGCAGATTAAGGAATGGAAGATGGGTATAGAGAGCGTGGCTTCAGACCTTGCATAAACAACCAGTTTCAGGGTTCTATCTTGAGTAATTATCAGCGGCTTCAATCTTGGATGATAAACCTTAAGCAACTCAAAAGGGGGAGCATTACTTTGCGGGTGGGATGAAATAAAGGAAAAGAATCGAGGAGATAAAATATATAAGTAAAGAGCACGGGCTGTTATGGGAGGACGGAAAGAACACAATAATCGTTGGAATAGAAAGGAATGATGGAATATATGTTGTAAAAGGGAACGAGGTAGAAATAATGTCAGATAGAACATTCTCTCTAACCTGATCAGACACAAGGCAGCAAACAGAGGATGAGGTTCGGGTCCCTACATTATGTGGCACATTGTACTCATATCATCATCACGGCTGGAGAAGATATTGAGGGAGGTATAGTATTGTCATACTTTGAATAAAGGTTAGAGATATCTGCGATTGGCATAAGAGGTTTTAGGTATATTAATAATCTTAAATCTCAGTGGAGACTTACAGATGTATTCAGGTATGTCATGATTATTAATATACTGTAAGGATTAAATATCAATAACAAAGTATATATATATATATATATATATATATATATTCAAATATATAGATTACGATGACTATTTATATACAGATATAGATAAGTTTGATAATGAATAATACGAAACGAGTATTACATATATATGGACAATGATGTAGGGAAGAATACATATGTATTACTTACATGATGATATTGAAATAGAATACTTATATACATATTCATATAAAAATAAGGATATATTTGTATTTATAAATTGAGTTAAATTAGAGAGGATAATATATACTTATTCAGATTATATATATATAGAGAGAGAGAGGTTGTGCAAATAATGAGTAATAGGGATGTTTGATGTCTAATTTATAGATCTCTAATGTTTTGATGTCTCTTTGAGAAATACTTCGAGTACAAGATTTGGGTTTAAGAGTTTCCATCAGAAAGGGAACATTACAAGTGGTATCAGAGCATCGGTCCTGCCATCCTGTGAAAATGGTGTATGCAAACTTACCAAGACAAAGGTATATTCTATAAACATAAAGAAACAATCTGACTCATGCAGATCAGGTATGGTTGTGACCATTGAATATAATTTCTCTTCTAGTAAGATATATGCAAATTACGAGATTTAAATAAGAACAATAATATTGTTTTGACAATAAATAAATAAATAGGGAGAATAAATTGGTGATGAATAGGCATATCTAAATATCATTGACAAATATACCTAAATATATAATGATTGATGAGTACATAATAGGCGATTAATAAATACAATTTATAATATTTATCTAATTGATGTAATTTATTATAGTCATCTTGGGAATGCATTGCTAATATGTTATCTTGAATTGGACAACTAATGATGTCATGATGATCTATCATTCTAGTAAAACATAGTATAAGAAGGCGACATTATTGGTTGGAGGTTTCGGAAAATCGAAGTGGTAAGTATTAGGTGCGTATTTTCGTAGCCCTAAATCAACAATCCTAAATACCTTTATATAGTTGGAGAATAATATTTGTTAAACATGTTTTGGTGATTGATAGATTTATAGCATAAAGGACTAGTGCATATACATTCATATGATAAATAAATTATTAATATCTTAATGAATTCATGAATCCTCATAGCATGTTGTAATTGTAACTTGTAATAAGGTAAGATGCAATTGTTTGTATCAACAAACAATCATGTAGTTGGTTGAGGGATGGAACCGATAGGTTGAGCAGATACTAGAGTCCCTTCATGGTAGACCACCCTCATTGGATGACTGCAGGTCTGCCAACGAGGGCCGAGGGGGTCATTTCCACGGGTGTTGGTTGGCCGCTCTCGGGCTAAGAAGGGAGTGCTCTAAGGGCCTCCTATGGGAATCCTTCCTCCAAACTATCGCATGGACTATGTGACTACCCATTACCAAATTATCATTTTGTTTCAATCCAATCACAAGGGAGGAGGTTTGGGCGCCCATGAAGGAGAGCAGGTACTAGGATCTCTTCGAGGTAAGCTACCCACGTGGATGACTGCGGTCTGCCCATGTGGGCTGAGGGGGTCAGTACAACGGTTGTTGTTGACTACCTTCGGGCTGAGAAGAGAGGCGCTAAGGGCATCCTTGTGCGTGGTCCACTCTTACCTCTTTTGAATTGGATGAGCGAAGATAACTTGGGGTGTTTTAATATCTATTTAGAAATTTACAAATTGAATGCTTCGTAACATATGTTCATGTGAACGCTTGTGCATTATATGTATTCGTGTGTCTGCTTCATGTTTATGTGTATACTCGATGACCTTGGGAAGGAGGATGGGTCCACGGTGTAGTATGGGATACACCAAATCCACCTTCTCAATTGTCTGACAGCATACTTCATTCAAGTGTATTTGTAATTGATTGTACACCCTATAGCTTGTGATTGTATTTAAGTATATACTCGCCGATTGTGTTTATTTGAGTGTATACTTTATGATTCGTGATTGAATTTGTATTTGGGTGTATACTCTATAACTTTGTATTGATATTTGAGTGCATACTCTATGACTTGTATTTGAATTCGAGATGTATTTGTATTCAAGTGTATACCCTCTAACTTTGTACTTGTATACTCTGTGACTTTGAATTCAAGTGTGTCCTTCATGACGATGTATTTGGGTGTATATGACATGGTATTTGTTGTGACTTGCATTCAAGTATATACTTTACATATATTCATACGTATGCCTTGTGACTTCATGCACTCATGTTTTACCAAACTTATGGTGTTTTGTTTCTTGGTTAGCATCTTACTTGTTCACTTCATGACTGATGTACTCTTATACGTGACTACTCCATTCCTAAGTGTATGTTGTGTTTATGAAATACATGCCTTATATGTAATCGTTTGAATCTATTGAGTGTATCTACGAGCATACTTATACCCATGTTCTATATGTATGATCATTTTATGCTTTATGTATACTCAAATGAATGCTTCATATTGCGTATTTTCTATTTATTGAATGCATGATATGCTTATATTCCGTGCATAGAAGTAAATTTGAGTGTACTTGAACACTTTACATAATGACTAAATGCTTCTCACTCCATGTGTGTGATTCCTCTATGTATGCTTCCTGTTAGAGTGTATCTACATTGCTTCCTACCTTATGAGTATTTATGCATTGGATACCTTGTATGGGTTTATGTGC